>JAOVYX010015868.1:0-26401 GCA_035668315.1 Drosera spatulata | reverse complement strand
AGCACTGCCCAATCCTAGGACATATGAAACACACATGAAACAGCTTTGTACAAAGACATACAGATGTACTCGACCTGGAAGGCAAATTCCCTCGACCTAGTTATGTTATCACTGACGTGGGAACTAAGATGTTTTATTACAAAACCATACATCCCGTTTACAACCAAGCAAAACGCCATCATACCAGATGGTGACTTGAGTACATCCCGCTATCAACTTAAAAGCATTTATTCAGACAAAAAAAAAGGGCCGTTATTTACACTCTTTCCCTGAACCATGTTCGTGGTCGAAGTGAGCTTCCCGAAGCTGGTTTTGATCAGAAGATCTGGAATCCAAGAACAGCTCAGTGTTCGATACTGATGACATGGAACAAGCTTGTGGAACACGGAATGAAGCTCTGCTAATATTTTGCTTCTTGGCGGAAGAAGAATCGGCCGTAGAACATAAGTCTTCATCCATCCTAGACGGACCGCCAACTTCACAGCACCTATTCGCATTTTCAAGCTCCATCGTTGCTTCTACGCCTTTCGATCTCTTTCTGCTAGGCAAGCAGATATTCAAGTTATGTGTCATGGGAACCCTCTGATCACGGGATGAACTACAAGGACAAACCGCATCCACTTCCAAGGCTACTCTTGGAGCAGCTGAATTCGCAAAATTCACGGAATTATCAACAGGAGGTGCTACATCTCTTTCGTCAACTTCAATGTTCTCTATGACGACTTCATTTGTCCCATTTGAAGTCTCAGCCATTTCTTGCATTGACTGAATCGTTTCACTTAAGAGCTCTCTGGCCACGTCAATCTCAACTATAGGTTTTGGATAGTTCACTCCCAACTCCACTCCTGCAGATCTGCGTACAGAATTGGGTGCATCCCAAGGGTGATGGATCCACTCGGTTGGCATCCTCGATAGCTCCGGCAGCCATTGCCTGACATATTCGCCTTGGGGGTCATACTTGGAACCTTGAACCTGCATCTCAGAAGACAAGATATCAACCACTCATTATCATAACACGATAGCATATGAAACTCCGATGTTTTACAGCATGGTGAACCTACATTCCTCAAGCCTAGATGCATGGAATAACCTTAAAAGTCCATGTTTAGGGCAAGCCCGCATTTCAAAGCGGCTGCAGACACAAGGGCTCAGCCAAACAGCGCTATTTGAATATCTAAGGTGAAGTTATGATAGGTATAAATTCCACAACATATACATGCTCAGAACAAGTTATTCTCTACTTGTATTCCAGAGCATCTAAATCCTCAAAACATTTGTCCGAATGTATTTGAATGATGAGATTTTTAATTACCTCCGGATCGTCTAAACGGTGAAGATCGTGTCCATCTGGCAGACTGCCGGAGATATACTGCCACCCAAGAATGTCGCTTTCAAGATCAGCATCAAGAAGTGTGTCCCAAAAATACTTCATTCCCCATCTCCAAGGAAGCAACAGAAACTTCACAGAGAAGCTTGAAACAATGACTCTCATCCTATTGTGAATCCAACCGGTAGCCCAGAGTTCCCTCATCCCCGCATCAACTAATGGAAATCCAGTTCGGCCTTGTCTCCAAACTTTGAAACGACTCGAATCAGAGTTCCAACGGAAATATTTCAGGTTGCTTAGCAAAGACCTCTCATGGGTAAAAGGGTAGTTGAAGCAAAGGTAGCGAGAGTATTCTCTCAGCCCAATCGCCCTAAGAAAGAAGGTAATACTCTCAAGACCAAGTTTGTTCCCTTCTTTTGCCCATGTTATCTGCTTCATTTGCACGCAATGGACAACCTTTCTCACGCTTAACTCGCCAAAATGGAGATATGGCGACAACAATGATGTGGAATTCTCTCCAACCTTCACCCTGCTTTCCGAGTATTCAAGCAAATGCTGCTCCACAAACTCCATGAGAGCCTTGTCGGCGTTGCTCCAGCCAGGGGACCAAGCACGCCCAAGTAGATTGTTGCTGGATTTCTCTGGTTCATTTTCTAGCCCCAGTTCCTCAAGCGAGCACTTGCCAACGTATCCTATGATAGAAGGAAAATGACCGAATTACTTATCAAGGAAGTCCAATTCAAAGATAGGCTCGGAGGAAGACTTAAGCTGGATAATTACAGTTCGCTGGTAATATGCACCTGCAGCTGCAGCTGGCACCAAGCGCCATGGCATATTAAGTGAGCAAGGTTCCATTTGCATGCTGAGGCATTTATTCCAGTAATGAGCGAATGTTGTAAAGGCTTGCCCATTCTCGTCATACACTTCCCATGGTTCAAACAGCAAGTCTCCGTTATAGCTTTGAACCATCACATTGTGCTCAAGAAGCTCTTTCTTGATGCTATGATCACGAACAAGTGAAACAGGATCTGCGACATGAAGGAAAAACTATATGAAGTGTGACAAAAAAAAATTCCTGCTTACCTTACAAAGAAGAGAATACAATGTCTTCTTAACTTTTTTCCCCCCTAACAACTACATCTAAGTACTTAGCATATTTAGAGCAAGACACAGATCTAACAAATAATGTCGCTCGAGGAAGCTAATCACAATAGTTCCTCACTTTCTCCCTTTCATAACGTCAAACACTCCATAACTCTCTTATATTAATATTTGTACAAAATTAGGGATTTTGAATCTTCAAGGGATGCTTCTAGATTAGCAAATTCACAAAGATCTCGTATCCAGGACTAATTTCAGAGCAAAACTAGAGACATGGAGCTGCATCCAGTAAATAAATAAAAAAAAAAAAAAAAAACCCTATGAGGTCGACTCAGAACATATCGCACTTCCTGCTGGAGCTTGGAAATACTTCAAGTTTGCTCAAATCTGGCATTTCAACATTGTAAATTTAAGTGGGATCCATCATCCATGACCTTCAATTAAACAAGAATTGTTCATTGAGCACCTTTTGACATCATGAAGAAGCTTTGACTGCTAATCCGTAATTGTTCATTGAGCAAATATTGCAGCCCCATTAGCGTCACTCAGGATTAAATGAGCAGAAAAGAGAATAATCGTGAATGTCGTTCCTAGTCATCTCTGTTCGCCATCTTCACGGATTTGTAATGATCTACTAACTTCGAAATGAAAAATTTATAGAATAACGCAGCAAACTCAAAGCAATTCTTGAGCTTCTTAAAGACATACTGAACCTTTTTCCTCCTTTATATTGGTCATTATATTAACACTAATTTGTTAGCTTGGAGCACTCTAAACCTGTGGTGAGCCAAATTTCACTCTGCGTGAGAACTTTGTATACTTCTTAATATGAATCGAGCATTTCACCCCTTTGCTTGCGTTGAGCAATGAATCAACATTTATGTTACTAGTTTCCACGCAACAAAATCAGATGTTACCAAAACAAAAACAGTTCTTCAAGATTAACCAGCGCGATGAGCATACGTACCATAAAGATGATTGAACACTACTTTAGTCGCGCCAGTAACTCGAACACACTCCAAAAGAGCACCAAGAGTGCTTTCAGCTTTCATGAGTGTAAGCTCAGCCCCAAGAGACTTCAAAGACTCTCCCAAATGAGCTAGTGATTGCTTCAGCCACCAACGCGATGCTCGCCCGGGATAGAATTCCCCTTCTTCCTTAGGGCACCATATGAATACAGGAAGCACATACCCATCTTTGGCTGCTGCTGCCAAAGCTGGATTGCCTTCTATCCTCAGATCCCTTCTAAACCAAACAATCGTACTCGAATCGCTTCCCATATTGATTATCCAGCAATACTCCTCACACCATCACTACCCTTCTATGACCATCACACTAATTTGAATCCACAACCCGAATATCACCCAAATACCTCAAGAATCCCCAAATTCTATTTTCAAGAATCCCCAAATACTATGTGCAAGAACTCTTTCAACTAACAAGATTTGGGATCATATTGTATAATCACCCAGAGAAGATAAATGCCCACATACAATCTTTCATGGATCAATTCAAGCACTAATCCCTAGATGACCCAAAACCCAGTTCCAGCATTGCTGGATCTTTTAAACTTGACAAATAACCCATCAATCAAATCTTAGAAATCCACCAACCAATCAGGAAAAAAAAAAAAAAAAAACTCAAACTTTTTCCATACCCACATCATAAATTCCCCAAAAATCACCAAAATTAGCAATTATGAAAAAAGAAAGTGCCCCCTGAATTCCCAATACCACCTTGAAATCAACTCAACTGGGCACCCAAAAATCTTTTTCGAAAACCCAGTACAAGTAAATCAATTATTCATGAAATCAGAGTTTGGATAGATGCATTGAATCAGGAGATGGAGGGGTCAGAGAAGGCAAAGAGAAATATCTTTCCAAGCAAGGACAAAAATGTGGGGGCCAAAAAAAGAAGGCTAGCAAATCAAGTGAAGGGAATTGATGGGGTATGCTCTTGCTTCTCCTTCTTCTCCTGCTATATTGCTGTGATCTTATCATGTAAAGTTTCAGGGAGATGAATCTGGTCCGATTTGGGTACGTGGGGAATGGGAAGAAATGGTAATGGTTTTTATATGATGGTGATCTCAATTTGAAAAACTGTATTTATATTATATATGTATTGAATTTGTGTGAAATTTAATTAAAAAAATAATTTAATGAAATTTATTATAAAAAAATATTAAATATTGGATGTATTATAATAAACGATAATTTTTTTGATAATTTTTTATATAAAAAAATTATTAAATATAATATATATTATATATATAAAAGATGAAACGGAGAATGTGTGGGTCAATTCAATTCAGCTTTTGATCTTGTGTATATGACGTTTTCTGGATTCATTTTCATTGGGCACACGTGAAGGACACATGGGACGACGGTACAAAATCAATTAATGGAAGGAGAAGAAAAGAGGTAGAAACATGGTACCACATATTACTGGGAACTTTGCAATAAAAATTTGCAGCATGGACCATCATGCTATGTGATCCAATGACTCGTTTTTACATTTTCGAGTTAATTGGTGATGAGTTGTAATATCCCTAAAAAAATCATAATAATTAAAAAAATAATTAATCATCTCGTATTATTGGATCATTAATATTTTTACAAGATATTGTGAGATTAGAATCAGTATAAAAGATCGATGGGATAAAATTGAGATATTTAAATTTTTAACGGCCGATATCTTCTCCATAAATATCTCAATAACATGTCTATATTTATTCCAAATCACGTTAAATCATGTCAAACCTGAGTGTATCGATAAAGAGCAGAGACAGAGAAAAAGAATAAGCGTCTCGTCTCGTCTCTATTTTTATCTCGTCTTCAATTCGTCTTCGTCTCGTCATCGTTTCCCGACTAGATCCAGCCACCCCGGCGCCGCCTTCATCTTCACCGCCGTTGCCAGGAGGAACGCCCCGCCACCTTCGCCGGAGCTGCCGTCGCCTCGTGCTTCCCCGCTCTGCCCAGCCGTCGCCTTGTGCCCCGCTGCCGCCTTAAGCCTCCGCCGTTGCTGTCAGGGCCGAAAGCAGCAGCCGCTGCTAGGGCCGGAAGCAGCTATTAGGGCCGCAAGCAGCCATCATCGCCGCTGCCAGGACCGAGAGCAGCCGCGCCGTCACCTGCCATCACCCCGAAGCCTGCCACCACTTGCCCAAGGCGCGCCTTTCCTCGCCCCGCCTCGCCAAGCCTCATCGGAGTCGGCTCCAACCACCAGCTGCTAGTTCCCGACCGCCGTCGGCGTTCTCCGCCCCGCCGTCGTCGTTCTCCGCCCCGCCGTCGTCGTTCTCCGCCCCGCCGCCTGAGAACCCCGAGCTCGGCCTCTCTGTTTTGCTCAATGAAAAAGGAAAAAGGAGACTTATCCCCTGTGAACACACTTTAGGAGCTGTGTACACTTATGTATACATAATATATTAATATTAATATTTAAATATGTCGCAAGGGTACTTATGTTATTAATTTTATTGTAGGTACGAACGCTACGTAGGAGTAGGATTAACTCTGGGATTATTTTGAGGCATTTTCTAATTTTTTGAAAATGACAAGATAACACACATCGTTACCTTATATTTAATAAATGTGCGGGTGTGAATTAATTGTGTGGACGCTAGAATACGAGTTGAAATTTAAATAAAATCTGGGTGTTTGCATGACTGTTTGTCTGTCTAAAATTTAATATTCTCTTGCGTGATCTGAGTGATTCACATGAAATAATGATAACGATGCAAAATGTAGAATATTTATAGATTATTATAAATATTTTTATACATGTCCTGTTCCTGATTTGATGACTCCTGTGTGCTAATGATTTTAATAATGTAACGAAATTAAGTTATGAAATGTTACAAAATTCCTTGGATTGAATAACATGTGGGGAAATAACTTTTAGGTGATCCCGAATAGAATTAACTACGGGTTAATTCGAATCATGAAATATATGGAATTAATAATTCAATTTCATGTCACATGCTTGAGCAACCCGAATCCTGATCATAATAAAATTTCTTGAAATTAACAATGATTTAGAGAGTTACGGTTACATGCCTAACTAGGAAGGGACTGAATACCCCTTTAGTGTGCACGCAACGGCAACAAGTGTTGGCCGTGTTTGGTTAAAATTAACCATCCTGAGTCGACTGTAGAGACCACAACACTTGTTTAATAATTCCTAATATGCTCATACTAGGTAACTATATTAAATGCATGTGATAACTCCTCCCATGTCATCAATTTTTAAAAATCACGAAGATTAACACGACATGACATGTAATACGATAAACAAGGTTTGACCTGATCAACTTAAAGTGTTGTTAATATTACGGTTATCCTGTACGTACGTGAATATAAGTATTTATATTCTTCTGTTTGGCATATGATTGCTCGGTGTTGTTTGCATTGCATCCTGTTTGTGCATGGGAAACACATGATATAATAAGCATGTCGGACCCCTGAAATGAGCATGTATCCTGTGTTACTGGGCTTCCAAGCTCACGGTTACGTGTTTATTTCAGGTAATAAATGATCATGGGATAGATCGTCTGATAGCGATGTTGATTAAATTTGGATTACAGAAATATTTTTTTTTTGTATTTCTGGATATTTGATTTTCGTGAAATAAAGGACAATGTAAGTTGGACATTTCTTGATGGTTCCTATGTTTCTGATACTTCAATCCCCTATAATCTTGTCGCCTTATTTCGAATGAACTTTGGAGCGACGGTAACGCCACGTGTTAAGTAGGTATTGGACAGAAAATCTTGGGACATTACATGAGTAAATATATATGCCGTCGATCCGAAAGTTACATTATATACTATTCAATGTGTATTTTTGATGATTTTTGTTGCTTGGGATTCAAAGACTGAGTTTTGCACTAAAAAAGATACTGTATCTGATAAGCAAATATGGAGGATGAGTTCGTCTGCTGTAGTTGCGGAACAGCACAAACAATCCAATCCAATGATGGAAAAACACACCTCAGACATAGGCTATTGGTTTAGTATAGCACCAATGCTGCTGGTTTAGTACAACACCAATGTTGTATGTTTTCTACCGCGGCAACCCAAGCCACAAATATAGATCATGTAGTTCGATTGTTCAGTCAAACGTGTAAGTAAGAATGTGATCTTGAAAAGATTCCTTAGACAAGTAAATATCTAAAAGCTTTCGGCTCGATCAGTATTGCGTTTTGAGTATAACAATGTACATGTTTTTTTTTCCCTCCAATTCAATTAAACCTCGAAATAGCCAGGTGAAAATAAGAGGAGAAGATTGTCCAAAAAGCCAGAATTCTAGCATGTGATGAAAGCATTGTCTGAAAACATGTTTTCGCAAATTTCTAATACTTGGTCGGATAGAAAATTGACATTGCACGAAAGGGAAGAAACAGCCAAACAGGTTTTGTAAGATTTTGTGAAAAGAAGTTACAATGCTGTTGAGATTATGTGGTGAGTTGATTATCCCCATTGATATTTGTATAGAAAAAAAAAATACAGTTTATATATGTGAAAATTTTATAACCTACTAGCCATGATTTTTGGATTAAAAGATGGACTCAGTTTACATATGTAAGTTGTGCAGATCTAATTTGAGATGTTGGATTCTTCTCTTGGGCTCTTTCCTGAATCCTAACAAATGCAACTCCTCTCATTAAGTGGTTGTTCACAACTACAGGTTTATTTGATACAACTACAAAAACAATTTAAGTTTTGTTTTAAGTTGGTTGATTGTTTGGTAAAATCCTTGAAATATTTAGAGAAGTCAAGTTGAATTGCTTCTGATTTTTGATTTATATAAATTCGTTATTGAAATTGTTTACTGTGTAGTTTTATCAAGCAGACCCTAAATATGCTATCTGCACTAGGTAGTTACGATTCAACTCGTCTCTTTACTCGTGTTTCTAGACTATCAAGTGTATCAAGACAAACCAAAATATATGGAGTAGTATTTATTTACCTATATCAAAAGTAAAGTAAACAAGACTTGCCAACTTGAAACACTTGTGGACGTACTTGTATGCATGTATTACGTTACCTGTATGATGGAAGGAAATATTCAAGGATCATTATTCGTAATCTCAATGGCTTAATGGGACCTATCACTGATTGTATGAAAAAAGGAGAGTTCGTTGGACCAAGGGTGCAAGCGACAGCTTCATCATGATAAAACCGAAGTTAACGACTGCTCCAATCTTAGCTCTTCCGGATTTCAAAAAGTTATTTGAGCTTGAATGTGATGCTAACGGAATAGACATTGAAGCAGTTCTATCGCAACATGGAAGACTCATCGCTTACCATAGTGAGAAGCTAAACGAAGCAAGGCGCAAATGGTCTACCTATGAACAAGAGTTATATGTAGTATATCGAGCTTTGAAGACATGGGAGAGATACCTTGTGCCCAACGAATTTATTATCTACTCTGATCATGAGTCACTTAAATATTTTCGAAGTCAAAAGCACGTGAACACAATGCACATAAGATGGGCTTCAATTTTTTTAGCAATTCGCAAATGTCATAAAACACAAATATAGTGGCAGTAATAGTGTCGTTGATGCACTTAGTAGACGCACACATCTACTGACCTTGATAAAAGCAGAGACTCCAAGCTTTGAGTGCATCAAGTCCTTGTATGTAGATGATGACG
Organism: Drosera spatulata; assembly: GCA_035668315.1. Taxonomy (NCBI): domain Eukaryota; kingdom Viridiplantae; phylum Streptophyta; class Magnoliopsida; order Caryophyllales; family Droseraceae; genus Drosera; species Drosera spatulata. The sequence goes on along the minus strand of JAOVYX010015868.1, from coordinate 17,325 downwards.
ATTTCAGTGCGGTGTGGAGGAGCTGTCAAAACCAAAAACGTTCATATACTACTTTTCACATACTTGATGGATATCAAGAGGAATCAACTTTGCATTCCAAAAGCATCTATGCGGGAGCACTTGATCCGTGAGTTACATGAAAGCGGCTTAAGTGGACATACGGGACAAGACAAAACACTAGCAACAGTAAGCGATAAGCATCAGTAGCCTCGGCTTAACCGAGATGTAAATCGTCTCGTTTGCAACTACCAGATTTGCCAAACAACAGACAACAAATGCAGGCTTATATACTCCATTATCGATTCCAAACAGTAGTTGGCAAGACTTGAGTATGGACTTTGTACTCGGTCTTCCAAGAACACAACGAAGAGCATGTTCTGTATTCGTTGTTTTTGTAGATTGATTCTCCAAGATGGCATATTTCATTCCATGCAAAAAAAACTTTTGATGCAGTTAACATTGCTAATCTATTTTTCCAGGAAGTGATATGAGTACACGGAATACCACTATCTATCGTTTCAGATAGAGATATCAGGTTCCTTTCGACGTTTTGATCCATGTTATGACGTCGTTTTGGAACAAAGTTAAAGTACAGCCGTTCTGCACATCCACAGACTAACAACCAAACCAAGATTGTGAATCGCACACTGGGAAACCTCATCCGATGTATTTGTACACAACGACCACAACAATGGGATCTTGCATTACCACAATGCTGAGTTTGCATATAATAGCATGATCCATATTTCCATTGGAAGGACTCCGTTTTTGATTGTTTATCGCCAACATCCTTAGACGATGCTTGACCTGGTTCCATTATCGACAATAAACAACCGCAGACCTTCTCACTGAAGATAAAAGCAATATCCAGGAACTGGTCCTAGAAAAATAACAAGAAGCATATACAAAGCTGAAAAAAGCTACTGCTTTGCATCATCGTGAGCAATTATTTCGGGTAGGCGACATGGTCATGGTCTATAAGGATCCGAAAAATTCCGTCAAATTTAGTTTCACTATAATTAATATGAATAGTAAATAATCTTACGTTATAATTTATTTTACCGGTTAAAAGGTTTGTTTGACGATATAATAAGAAAAAAATACAAAATATGAATAAAATGAATACGCAAATACAGAAAAATACGATCTTAATACAAAAATACCGTATTTATACGAAAATGATTTAAACCAAATTTTGTCACTTATTTTTCTTTTATGTCTTTTTCAACTCCACCCAATTAAATTAATTGGCCACTAATTATCCACTAAATACCCATTAATTATCCACTAAATACCCACTAATTATTCACTAAAATTATTTTAATTGATTTAGTTTTCTATAAATACAAGCTCTTTTTTCCTTGAAAAACTTTTTATAAACATAAAAACACTCTTTGTCATGCATGAGAAGAGATAAGTAAGAGAAGAGAAAAAGGAGAGTTTGAGGAGAAAATGAGAAGTTAGAGTTACAAGGCGACGAGGATCCTTCACCATAAATAAGAGAAGATAATCATCTTCTTTAGAAATTTTGTGAAAAATCATAAGTTTTGTGATAAACTTTAATTATAATATATGTTGAATCTTCACATATCTATTTTTTGATAAAATTGATAGATCATGATTAGGAGTTGTGAATCTGAAGATATAAATTAAAAAAATACGAATATATTAATCTATAAAAATTGATTATAGGGATCAATTTTTGACCTGATCTGGAATTATAAAAAAAAAAGTTAGAAAATGAGCCTTATATCAATGGAAAGTCCTTGAAATCTAAATTTCAGAACAGTTTAAAAATCTAGATTTGGACTTGTATGTAAGGATTTATGAAATGATTATTGAAGAAATAACAAACTGTTTGATCTAACAAAAAAAATATAAACTTGAACGATTAAACTGTTATTATTGGTAAGATTTCATGATAAAAAATCTGATTGTATGAAAAAATTACAGTGTCTAATTTATGTAGAATTTTACAAAATAATTTTTGAATTTTATATAGATTTAAACGTGTCAAAGTGTCACGTTGGATAGAATCCGAAAATGAACATTTTGACATCGAAATAACTCCAAATATTCACAAACACTTCTAATGATGATAAATACATAAAATCATCATCATAGACTATTAAAATGAGTATCAAAGATTTTTCTCAAAACTTGACACCACCACATAATATTACTATGACGGTTTTTTCAGAAATACGAATAAATATGCTTAACTTCATAACATGAACAATCATTCATAAGGGTATATCTTAATACGCGTATCACAGTATATTATAGGACTTCAAGACGCTGCTTGTTGTCACTTAAGGACGAGGCTGAGCATGTGCATGTGAAGAACTGTGGTAAAAGATAATGTTTAGATTTATTGTGTGTGACGATGCGCATTATTATATCATGAGTATAATAATAATATGCATTGAAATCTTTGGACGTAGTCACTAAATGTGACTTGCGTAACATACTGATTACAATTGTTGTGTGTTGTGTGCTAAATATTGAGTGTTATGGAGTGTTATTGCATGGTGTACGTTATGCTTTGTTTGTCGGTATAATGAGGGTGAATGTGTGAAAGGAGTGTAAATCCATAAATTGATGAGATAACTCCGTCATATAAAATACAAAGAGCGTTGTGTCTTTCATTTGTGTTATGTCTGTGAGGTCATTTTGGTATAAGGGTATCTCACTGTAGGAGACTCTGGGTTCCGGTTTGGTTAATCTCCTTTCGCGGATGTTTCTTTTTGCTAAATCTGAAGAGAGTTTATTTATGAAATTGAATAAGTCTCGCCAATGACACAATTATAACATTAAGGATATCTATTGTCTGTTGTCTCTGTGTGATTGATATGATGATAAGTGTAACAGAGCCTTGAGTGAACTGTTGAGTATAGCAGTACGTGAGACTTGAAATGGAGACCTGTCGTGTCACAGTGTTTTTGTCTTAATTTGTATGATATGAAGGTTTTGACTGTCATACCAAAAAGGATATAACAATACTAAATGGGACACTATGAATTTAGTATGCTCCCAATAACGTATTTGAAATATTCGCAAAATAAAATATGCATGAATGTATAAATGAATAGAGTTGGAGAGGGAGAAGTATGTTTGATGCGGTGGTGTTGTTTGGTTCGATACTTGTTTCGTGAATCTGTGTTGTCTGAGTAATGTGTTTTTTCTAATATGCTGAAATAGATGATGTATGCATTTAATCTGCTTTGTTTGACTGGTGTGTTGATTTCAAAGTGCTGAAATAAAGTATCCAAGTGATCATTCTCATTTTCTTTTCTTATCTTTTTCTCTCGTGTAATCCCCTGGGAAGGGGATTGACACGTTATTGAGTTCTTATAGTTCATGATAATTATTTTTATGTATCTTTCCTCTTCTCTTTGTTATAGGAGCAAGACTTGGAGGAGAAGTATGACCTAAGATTTGATACTAGATGTAACGTACGTGTGAAAACTATTCTGATATTAGAAAGGATGTTAATTCCACTGCAAAGGTGATATTCTGAGTTAAGATTGAGTGTAATAAAAGTTTCTAAACTAATGATGTATAAGTGAACTTACCTTAATTTTTATGACTAAGTCAGGAAATATAGTTTTTTCGTACCTCAGACGTTGGACCCAGCGACAGTGACGTCATATATATAATTAATAAGTAATGAAAAATCGGGACGTTACATGATCTATTTATGCAAGGAACGACTGCTCACAGGTGTACACAATAAACTAAAGCACAAATGCTATGGTCCGTACAAAATCATCAAAAGGATTAATGATAATGCATACGTGATAGATCTATCCGACTCCGTGAGCATTTCACCAACCTTCAGTACGACGGATGTCACAAGATATTATCCGGATGAAGAACTATCATATCTACCATTAGACTTGAACACAAGTCCTTTTCAAGGGGACGTGCCTACCGCAAAAAGATAAGAACTAATTATCAATTGTTTGTATTTTATTTCATTAATTACTAAAAGGTCATAGTATAAAATTATTATTATCAATTGGTTCACAAATTCAAATAATAATCTTTTTTGTGCTCAATCAAAATAAAGGAATAATTTATTACAATAGATTATTAATTACAATAATCATCTCAAACACTAAACTCTAACCGTTGTCGTCAACAATCATCGTCATCCGTCGTCGCCATCACCAATGGCCATCACCCTCCATCGTACTTATTGTGCACTATTTACAAAACAATGCCAAAAAATTATGCTCATTGTTTATCACCATGCCATCTTTTTGTCGCGTACTATTTATAAAAATATCAAAAAATTATACCCAATGCGCACTGTTTATAATACAGTGTCCGAAAATCCCAAAAAAATTATCACCATACCATCCTTTGTGGTACACTGTTTATAAAAATACTGAAAAATTATACCCAATGCGTACTGTTTATAAACTGTGCACACCACCATACCATCCTTTGTCGCGCACTACTTACAAAAATTCTAAAAATTGTGCCCAAAACCACTTTAAATGAATTCGAAAACCAGATAGAAAATCACTCGAATTTAGAAACCCAGATAAGAAAATCACTATAATTAGAAAAATGAGATGAAAAATCACTCAAATGTAGAAACCCAGATAAGAAAACCACTTGAGTTCAAAACCCCAAATGAGAAGATCACTCAAATTAAAGAAACCCGGATGAAAAATCACAAGAATCCAAATACCCTTTAGGATTCGCTGGGTAGAAACCAGGTGTAGGAAAAGACTGGATTGGGGTTAGGTAGAGCGGTGGTGGGGATTTGGGGTTGACGACGGCAATGATGGTTGTGGGGGGATGGTGATGATGGTGACGATTAAGGTTAATGGAGATGGTGGCGATGATGCATGGAGGGGTAGAAAGAGGTGGAAAACGACAAGGGGTGAGTGATTTGTGAAACAAGATTAGGGTTTTGATTTAATTATATAGGACATGTTTGAGGATAAGATTGATATGAATGTGATTTAATTTTAAAAAATAAACCAATTGGAATTAAGTAAGATCACTACCACTACTTGATAATTTAAAAAGAAAAAAAGTAACTTATGTGTAATTTACACGAAAGATAATTTGATGATATCAAGCAATCCATAATAAAGATATATTTAAAAGATTAGATGTGTTAGTAAATATTTGTTTTTAAATTCATTAAATTTTTTGTTATTAGAATTAGGATAGATAAGATATCAGAGTTTTTATCATTAGCTTAATTGTTTTTATTATAAATTGGGATAGTCGGACGTTGTAACGATCATCAATTATCGTTCAATTTAACTTGAGTTTCTTTAGTTTACTCGTGGATTCGAGTTTGTTGTTTACAACACCGTCGACGTTTGAGCGTTAACTAACCCCTTGGGCTTTCGACAGCGTCATCATCCCACTTCACGATTATGAAATGATGACTTGACTGTCTTCATATTAACACAGCCCCTGACGAGGCTAGTCACGCTCGTGACATAGCGTGGCTTGTTTGTTTGCTTTCTGTAAGGACACATCACACCTGTTATTAGTTATTCATAATCGTGATTATCATCGGTTTCGTTCCAAATGTCCTCGAATGTCGACATCTTCATGATATATATCAAGAAAGCTCAAAACACGATAAAAACACAACTCCATAACATTTCAACATTCACTTGAAATTCATGAACGTCTTCATCCATCATATTCTCCACTTTGCACTATCTATTATATATATAATTATATAAAATATCCTGATGATAAACCATCCGGGTGGCAAACGACATGACAGCATGTCATGTCATTTCGTTTTATTTAAACTATAGAAAAAATCTTTATCAATTAAATATCTAACTTTTTATTTTAAGTTGAACGATTAAAATAAAATTTTAAAAAATGAGTATCAAATATTACCTAACTAATTGATCAAAGATATAAAAAAAAATAAAAAATCTTAACATCATATGTACAAGTTATGAAATAAAAATAATTACATCCTATAAATTTTATACAATCATTTTCGAAAAAACAAATTTGAAATTAATTCTTATACTACTATAATTTAATAACAATCTAATCATATTGATCCATATATCATGTTAGAACTTTTTAAGTTTTATGGACCTAACCATAACATTTGATCAATCATATATTTTATAAGTTGATTTTTAGAATAAATCTTGTGTGATCTATCATCCATTATTTACTTAAAAATCAATTTTGAATAATAGAATATACGCAATGCATGCAAATATTAATATATAATTTAAAATCTTGGATGAATTTATCTATAAATATTGAATAACTTCAAAGAGTCATCAAGTTATATTTTCAACATAATATATGATTGAATCGGGTTATATTGATTGCATAAGACGATCATTAAATTTAAAATTTTATATATCAAATAAATATAATTATGTTTAATTTTATGCAATACTATAATCTATTATGTTATTTTATCGTGCAACGTACGGATCAATACTCTAGTTTATTTAAAATACCAAAATGTTATCTTCTCGACCAAATCTTCGATAAGAACATACAAACAACAGTATTTTAGTCCAATAATATAAATTAAAAAACTCAAACACAAAAAAATAAAAATTTTATATAAAGATAATATGAATATTTTCGCACTCATCATAAAATAATAATATTCGATTAACACTAAGACCAATAATTACAGGAAGAATGGAAGATATAGCATAGATAAGGGACGATCGATTTTCTTTAAGATGATATTGGTTAATGGTGCTATTATTAGATGGTCCGCGTCAAGAGATCGTTTTGTGATGTTTTCAAAAGATAATTGCTCAACTGTTGATCTCATGATTATGAAGGATTCGGTATAACTTACATTGTTTGGCCTCATATTCATCAGCCATTGGACAAAAATAGAATTACAGGAATAAAAAATGCCGTGTAACAAAACGAGAAAATCATTATATATCACGATATAAAAGGAGATTAAAATTAATGTGAGACTGATGAAACATCGTAATCTTATGATCCTATGGACCAATAAGCAGTGGGCTTGGAACTCCCAAGTTCTGCCGCTGGCTCCATCGCCGTCCGATCATCTCCAACCAAGAAATCTCTCCGATGGAAGCAAATGGTAATTATCCCAACTCGAAAACCCTAATTCTCAACTCACCCCCAAATTGGCTCCAATCCTCTCCTCATCGATTCATTCAATTCATTATCTTCGTGTTTTCCAGGGCAGAAATCATCGACGAATCCAGCAGCCAAGCTCGCTTCGCTCCTCGCCAAGCGGGAGAAGCTCCAGGAGGAACTTCGCAGTGTCGAAAAGCAGGTGAGCTAGTGAAACCGTAGCTGCTTTTTGGGGGAAAGGGTGGAATTTTGGGGGATTTTGGTGAGCTGATTTTGGTGGGTTCTTGATGAATTTTGGTGGGTGTGTTGAGGATTTGTTTTTGGTTTGTGATTTGAGGGTTGGTTTTTGTTTAGGTATTTGAATTGGAGACGACGTACTTGCAAGAGTCGAATCACTTCGGGAATGTGTTGAAAGGGTACGATGGGTTTCTGTCTTCGTCTAAGACCACCACCAAGTATGTGTTTATTTCTTGCTGGATCGATTAGCGGTTGGTGTAGTTTTAGATGGTCTTCGTGATTGCCTTGATATGCAAATATGGATGATTATAAGGATTCTGATTTCGTATTGATCATACGGGTTGCAGAAGTTTTGATGAGGGTGCTCAAAAGTTCAGCATCCTTAAACGTAAAAAAACGTTAGAACAGGTTGAGAGAATGGTTTATTGAATTTTTATGCAGCCATTGTAAGCATTATGAGATCAAAAACTATAAAGTGGTTGTTAAACTTAACATGCTGATCCTTTTTCTCTAGAACCATGTATGCCTGTAAGGATTTTATTTTGGCATCAAACATTTCTATTACTGGACATTGCTTATCGTCATGTGCATTTTAGTACACTACAATGGAAAGCACACTTGGTTTTATCTGTAAATTTTGAACTCTAAATGTTGTTGTGTCGTGGTTCTATCGAGGCGAGGTCCTTTGCAGTCTCAGGAAGCTCAAAGAACTGAACTTTCCTTGAGCATTCCTGTATCTTTCTCTCCCTCTTTTTCTATTGGCATTTTGTTGTTTTTCCGCTCTTGATCTAACTCCATCTTGTTTCTTTTTCTGATACTCAAATGGGAACAGAATTTGTGAAGATGTTTGTATTTTCCTAGGACTTCCTCTGCACCAGTATCAACTCTTCACAATTAATAATGATTACAACATGCAAAGAAACTATATTAAATTAGTCAAAAAGACAAATTGGAAGCAATTACATTATAGAATTACTGAAAAATTACTCCTACCAAGCAATTACATATTTATATTTAGAAGAGAAGTGTTAACGTACTCACTACTGTATTTAGCTCTCTGAGATTCATGTTTTCCACGGTTATTCTAGCGTTGCCTTGCCTCTTATTCTAGCGTGGATTCATATGCATTTTTTCATTGGCTAATTGTACGTTATAAAGTTATGCTATTCTGTCTCACACAATATTTTCTACTTTTGAAATTATATTTGCAGCTTAAAGAGGTCAAGAAAGTTCCAGCCTGAAGATAGATTGTTCTCTCTATCATCAATTACCTCACCAGCTGTATAAACTCCTTCACACATCTCCCTGATTTTCTTATCTGGTTGTTCAACTTTGTATGTTGCTTGAATAGCCACTGTGAAAAGGAAAAAGATTTCATGTACCTGAAATCATGAACTGTAGGAGAATCTTTCATGACTTGAAAGCTTGACATTTAGCTTTTTTCAAAATATTAAGCATCGTTGTGAGTATTACTAGATTGATTTCTTCTTCTGTTGTCTAGCATCTATTTTCTGAGGTATGTTCTGAATTTGTGTTGCTGGTATTGTTTGGCTTCCACCATTGGGTTAATGTAGTTTGCATTCAAGTAAAATTGTCTAAGTGGTGCCGCTGATTGTCCTGAGCTGCCTTTTTTCTTTTGGAAAAAAAAATCTCAAGCTGAGTATGTTGTGCAATAGGTTCCTTAGCCACCTATGCACCATATCTTTCTCAAAATAGCAAAAGTGTCAATTGTATCAATTGTCCTAACTTTCGTTTTCTCTATTCTCAGGTTGAAGAACAAGGAGGGAGAGATGGTCCGTGTTCGAACTTTGTTAGGTTGATGCAGTTATCCTTTTGAATTTATGGTTTGATAAATTCTTGTCTTTTGGTGTGTGGTTCCCATCCAGATCTTGGTACTGGTCGGTCTAGGGGAGGTGGAATCGGGGTGAATGGACCGTAAGTGACCCATCTATCTCAATCAATAGCAAAAACCTACGTTGTATCTAACTCTAGACTTGCGCGTCATAATGGTTTCAGTAGTTCTGTTATTTCAGTCTTACGTTTCCTATGTCTTCAGGGGCAAACCCAAAAAGGCAAGACTAGGTCCTCGAGACGGAAGAAGAATCAGGTTGTCGAGTGACCCAGAACTTGAGGATGAAGATGACACCGAATTGGGTGCAAGATAGCAGGTAAGTTGATGCCTTCCTGTAGGACCGAAGTTGGAGGATCGTGATTGTTAGTTGTAGAGATAGGGCATTTAGTTTTCTCATATCTTGAAGCAATGCGGGAGTACTGATCATCTTCGTTTGCATGCTTCCTTGCACATCTTACTTGGGGGCTAATTGAAATTTCTGTTCGCCTACTCGAAATTCTGAGTATGATTGTACTGTTCCTTGTAATTTTGTGGACCACATTTTGTTTCAATTGTTTCCTGTTGAGGTGCTATTTGGTTAAGATCTTTGATTGAACTTAGAAAGCATCGGTGCAAAAGGCGTTATTTATTGTTGGGTCTTGTTGGCATTCTTGTTGTCTGAACGGTCGGTCCTGTTGTGAGTATTTGCAAGAATGAAATCCCTGTAATCTCCTTGACGGAAAAGAGGACAGATTTTTATTTTTTCGTTGCTTTGCACGTTGCATATTCATCCTCATTCCTGCCTTTGCAATTGCTTTTCACCAGGTTAGAGCATGATATCGCAGCCTGTGGATCTTTGCCGCTCTCTTACCTAGGTTGATGGTTTGACCATGAACAGCCCCTAGTTCACATATCTGGTGCGCACGTGGTATGACATTCTCACGATGAGGAGAATTACGACTTAAATGATACCGGTAGCTGTGGTTTTGACTCACTGAGGAGATGAAGCAATATATGTGTGCAGTAGTGCAAGGGTGTACCGGTGTAGTATTATTGGTAAAATGCTAGTTAATTGTAATGTAGGTATAATAATCCTGTAAAGGTGATTGCCCTTAGTTTTAAACCTGTGTATATGTTGTTATTATTGGGTTACCCCTTATCGTTATGATTCTGTTAGGTTCTTTGTTGGTTCGTTCAGGTATCGGATGCACCATTTGTTTTGGTGGATTTGGCTGTGGTAGGTTTCCGATGCTCTGGAATAAGTGCTTATTATGATCAGTGGTAAATGCCTCTATATATGGTATGATGGTTGAGATCCGTCATCTTTGAGTTTGAGCTCATAACTTGATTTTCTATGTAGAGTTGATATGTGATGTTTTCAACCGAAAATGCTTTGTGTTAATCCAGTGCCATTGAATAGAAGATCGAATTTGTTATAAGTTTCATGGGGAGAGATTGATTCGATCACAAGAGTCATTATGAAAATCAAATAAAAATTTCCAGATGAAGTATCCGAGACATTAGGAGGACATGATCAGCTCAATCATCGTGAAGGGAGTTGGTTCTCCCTTCACAGCCACTGCTCGTAAGGTCCATAGTCCAGCCAACAACATGAAGAACAGCTCTATACTCTACCATGAACAAGTATCATCTGCCTCGTCACTTGGCAGTCCATCGCACAAACAAATAAAATAAAATGGAAAATAAAATAAAAAGTGAAATGCTTGATATCGGAGATTTATGTGATTCAATCAACCTCACACTTTCAGCTTTGTGCCTGTATTTACCCCAGGGAACAGACCTCTCAACCATCTACAGTGGATATTTGAGATTCAGCTCAACTGTAACAGGTTGCTTCGAATCTGTCAAACGCCCATTATTATAGGCTTGTTCATCAGACTTGCTTTTTTTTTTTTTTTTTATAGATCTTGGATAGAACATCAGACTGCCTTCTCTTGGATACATAAACCACCCTCCTAAGCTTTCTTCCCATTAACTACTCACCAGGGAAAACCAAAACACACAGAAAACTTACTAGTATAAAAAATAACCGAGCTTATCATTTCATAATTGAGCTGATAGAAACAGTTTCGACAAGGTTGGCATTCGAGGCAACATGATGGCAGGGATGTATTGAGCAAGACATAGTCGGGAATCCTGGATACAGGATGATGACTGTCAAGGACTGATTTCAGAACAAGATTTCAGAGCAAACGCCATAGAAGTTACGCTTTCGCTTTCAGTATTAGTTACCCCTTCATTGTAGATGAAACGAAGGGGCTGAGCATAACGGCATACTCTATCCTCTGAGAGTAGACAACTACCTAAAGGAGCATGTCTTAGACATGAATAAAATTTTATGGGAACCTGAGCATGCTACACAAGCTTGATGGAGCAATAAATCATAATTAGACTTCAAAATTCCTAATTATTTCTTGAATAATCACAACACCAAGAACACAAAAATATGCTCACACAGGTTTAAGCATGGGATGATCTGCTCGAATGTTCCTTTATCGAGGATAGAAAGGTCAAACATCTGAATGACATTGCTTCAGTTGCGGCAATAAAAATGCAAAATTACATAAGCAGATTCTTCAGTCTCACGAGGCATTTATTCAAAATTCAGCTCAACACATACCGACAGCGTCGGTGACATCAGGATCTGAAAGCATTCTAAGACAGGCACGAGTATGCCAAGTTCTTTTCCTCCACCAGCTCAGCACCAGTCACGTCCAGTTTCTGCCTTGAGTACTCGTCGATTTCTAGCCCTGAACCAAAAAGGTTGATTGTATAAGAAAATTAGCATAGCAACTGTTCTACAGATGTGACCAGTACTTGCATCTTAGCATTTCTTAACTTTAAGCTTGCTGCAAAGAAAACATTCTTCAATTCAGCAAGTAAAGGTCATGAGAGGGGCTTACCTTGAACAATTGTCCATTCTCCATTTTTACATGTAACAGGGAAAGAATAGATAACCCCAGCCGGTACGTGGTAAGATCCATCTGAGTATACACCCATTGAAACCCAAGTTCCCTGCACATAAGTAAACGCACTAAAAATGTAAACTTCAATGGGGTTAACAATGGAAACGTAGCATCACACCTGCCTTCCGTACAAGGTGAAGACATTCAAATCACCATAAGCAGGTGTAGATTACTATTCACACAGATCTGGAACCACATAGCAGCTACACAAACCTCAGGGGTTCCAAGCACCCAATCACGAATGTGGTCACAAGCAGAGCTAGCAGCCGACAGCGCACTTGAGAGCTTCCTTGCTTTGATAATAGCAGCTCCGCGCTGTTGCACAGTAGATATGAACTCTCCCTTCAACCTATAACACAAGTTACACTTAGTTATAAATGGAATTCAATTACTATATTTCATCAACTCTCAATCAGATGTTTATCCTTCTGGCCCCTTGGCTCATTTACCATGCATCATCTGCCACTAGCTGGCGCACAGATTTTTCTCCTGCTGGAGTTTTGATAGTTGCATGATTGACATCAGGGTACTGGGTGGACGAATGGTTTCCCCATATGATCACATTCTTTACATCAGACACTTGAACATTCAGTCGCTCTGAGATCTGACCCAGAGCCCTGTTGTGATCCAACCTTGTCAAAGCAGATATATTTTTCTCAGGGATTGAAGGAGCGAATTCCTTCAGGATCAATGCATTGGTGTTGGCCGGATTTGCAACAACCAAAACCTGGAAATGCACAGGAGGGATTTAAAAAGATGTACAAAGATGGCCATGGCCCTTGTATAAAAAAAAGGTTTCACATTTTTCTGAAGTGTTATACCTTGCAGTTAGGAGCAGCATGCTGCTCAAGGGCAGAGGCCTGAGACTTGTAGATTGAAACATTTTTGGACATGACATCCTTTCTCTCCATGCCTTCTTTCCTTGGGAAGCCTCCAACCATGACTGCGATGTTGACCCCAGTGCAGGCCTCAACAACATCAGTTGTAGCAATAACACCTGTTCAAGCACCATCGCACCCTTTCAAGCTCAATCTTCGACAAAAATCTTTGTTTTTCCCCCATAATGGAGAATATCTGACAAATTCTTGATTAATTCACAATAATCAAATTAAAGATCAATCTACGGTGCAATAAACATGGTCAGAGAAGGGAACCTTTCAGAAGTGGGAAAGCAGCATCCACCAACTCCATCTTAACTCCATTCAGAGCTTCCGCAGCAGGAGGAATATCGAGCATGTGCAAAATTACAGGCTGATCGGGACCTAGCATCACTCCCCTGGCGATCATGGGGACTAGAGCGTACCCAATTTGGCCTGCATATACAACCATCAACTTCATAATTTGCTCAAAGAGGAAATGTTAAACCTACGTACTGTGATACCAAGGTCTTAATGTGTATGCCCCGATGTCCCATGTTAAGCATATGCATGAACACAGTTTAGAAGGTAGGATAAGGACACAACAATTTTTCGTCAATCATATCAATGCATCAGGAGATAATTAAAAAGTTCAGCTGAAATTTCACATAATCCAAAAAATTAACTAACATGCTCAACTGGGGAAAAAAAAAAAACAAGAGTCTCTCCATGAGAAAAAGGAGAGTAAATCATTTATAAGCAGAGCACTAAATCACTTTGTAAGCATAGTAGCACTTCACCTCATCTAAAGTTTCTTGTTTTCTTTTTGGCACCAATCTACAGGTGATTAAAGCGAAGAACAATTGAAATTAGATCCACCGATCTAGCAAAGAAGAATCACATGAAAGGATTGACCCAAAGGCTACAGCACGCTCAGGGATGGTTTTAGGCTTATATCTGATGCACCCATTCAGAGATTTTGTCTTTGTAATGAAAGTAAAGAAGCATACACTAGAGAGACCAAGCATGCATCTTCATATATTACAAGTCAAAGTAGAGAATCATGAAAACTAATACATATGCAGAAAAAATAAATAAAATACACAACTCGATTTTCAATCAGCCATGACGGATCCATCCTAATCATTCAGACATCAAGAGGACCACGAAAGTACGTAACACATAATTAACCAATGATCTCAAAGAGTTACATCTAAACTCTATCATCACATGCATCTAAGCTATACAAAATTTCCACGGTAAAATCCTAAAATCCCTCAAGATGAATAGCCAAAACAACAATCAGAGACATCCGAAAATCGCAAGCCATCACAGCCGATCTACACCAATCATTGCTTGCCATCAACAAATCCATTCAGCAATCGATTCTCATCTCCACAAACAACTCGAGCAATCAAATCCCTAGAGTCACCACTTCTTTTCACTTTCCCCTATACACACCAAACTAATAACCAAAAAAGCACAGAGATCCAACCAACAACACAACCAAATCTCACAAATCCACAAACAAAAATCTCAATCGACTCAGCTCACACGGATCAAAAAGTAAACTGAAATCCAGATCGAGAACACAGAAACGAAATCAATCGAAACAAAAAGGAGCAAAACAACTAGATGCCGGAGGCGGTGGTGATTACCGGCGGCGCCGGTGACGAGGACGCGGACGGGTTCCTTCGCCATGGATCGCGGCGGCGGACTGCGAGATCTGTGTAAGTGAGAGAAGAGTGGGGAGTCAACTGAGAAGCCGAATGCGGAGAAGCGGATAAACAGAGGGGGAGAGGGTGAGTGATGAGAGGGAGATTTTTATTGGTGGGGAAGGAATGCGTTGCATTGAAGGGAGGCCACATGATAATGTGTGAGTGTGACGCAACTACCGGTCCAACGTCGTCGTTTCAGCTTTAATTGGATTTTAAAATCGGGGATCAATTATTTGTTGGGATGTCCATGTCTAATCCACAAAATTTAAAAATAAAAATAAAAAATCAAACTGAACTTGCACCATGTATGAAAGTTTTTTTTTTTATTTCAAGGGTTATCTTTAAGGATTACTCCTCTTTTAACAAAATCAAATTGAACTTGCACCATGTGTACAAATTAAGTTTGTTTGGAAATTAAAACAAAGATAAAATTATTACATCAATTTTGTTGGCTCCTATACCATCCGTCTCAAAATAACTGAAGAGAAATATCAAATACATTTTTTTTTATATTTTTCTTTTAATTGGTTTATTTATGATATCTATCTCTGGGTTCCGCGTGATGGGTTGATTCAATCCCCAAAATTCAACAATAAGAGAGAAAGAGTATCCAAGAGGAGAGTGTCAGAGAGAATACAATTAGCATTCCCCATAAATGAAACCTCATGCATTTCAAAATTATCGTAGGACGATTCGTGAAATAATAATAATAAATTACATTATAAACTTTAATCTTGTAATGAAAAAATAATTTTCTCATATCATTAAAAGTAAGAACAAAATGTCTCAAAATACATATCATTTCATTTTTTTTTTTATGGAGGGAGTACTATAATACACTTATTTTCACCACCTAAATCTAGGATGAGTGTCTTGGTGTTTTCTTGTGAAAACCTTACCAAAAAAAAAAAAAACGTTCAAGTGTTATGTAGCGTTTCTTGGTGATTCCTAAATGTTTTTTGATTTTCTCCTTTCTGATTCAAAGAAGATTTTCCTAGTCGTGCCTCCAAGGCTTAGGCACCAACACTTCCAAATTGCTCTCTGACCTGTGTTGGCTTGGTGTTTGGCATGTTGAGTTCAAGATCCATCCAAGGCGTAAAATTGAAACATTTTGGTAACCACGACCAACACCTCATTATAATCCAATTCAATCGTGAAAAGATCAGCCATCTCAGGATCAACGGGTCGTTTTGTTCTGTCGGGGGAAGGATTACAACACAGCTTCATCAATGGATACAACATAACTTCAAGGCTGTCAAAACTTATTCTACCCTCAAAGAAACCTGTAACTTGCTTAACAAATTTTTTAAGCATGATGTCCCTTCACATCCATGATCTAGCTCGGCATCGGAAATGCATTGGGGGTTGGGGAAGAACTTTTGATGAAGCGAACACCCATACGAGGTGTATCGGGAAGGTAACGAAGTACATGTTTAACAACTTGCCAATGAACTGTAGTATTAACCGAGAATGCAATATCAGGCCGGGTGAGGGTAAGCCATATACACACACAGCCTTCTTTGCAGACTTCATGAGAAACCAGCCTACGAGGCTTATGCAGTTACAAAATACACGTAAAACAAGCAGCATCAGCAGTCAACTCTCCAGTGCTAGAGGATCTGTTCATCAGCTTCCTTCACATCCTTTCTGTGCATGCACTGATATACATCCGAGAAACCTAGTGAAGATGCTTCAGCAATGCATGGCACGATGGTATTTCTATCTGGCCCCTCGTGGTCGCTACAATGCCGCACTTCTAGTCCGTCTGTGCTCAGCCAATCCGATCTCTTTGGAAGCCTAAAAATTTCCATCCCAAAAACGGCAACCACGTCTAACAAAAACAAAAACAACCAGAAGCTCCATATAAATGGGTCAAACGAATCAAACAACTTTCAGAATGCAAAATTGGGCATTCCATTGGACAAGAACGAGTGGCCCAACACCATAAGCCAAGCAACTCAACGAGGCAACGCAACGGTCTTAGGAGTAGCAGATCCAATTGGACCGTGCTGTATCATTCCCTATTTCGCCATGTCTGATCTGTTCAGGCGGCCCTGCCCAAATTGCGTCACGGTTTCAACCTCACGCATGCAGAACACAAAAACCAGGCAGAACCGCACCAGCTAGCTAGTTGTTGTTTATCACGTAATTCTCAAAAACCGCAGCTGCAAAGAACTTGTGGATAAAGCAAATTCAGTTGCTGAAAACAATGCCCCTAACACAACTGCACATACATAAAACAAACTGAAGTTTTGGACAACTCTGAGCACCTCACTGCCAAGTGACAACATATTCCCTCAAACAAACCATTTCCTACACCCTCACGTAAACTAACCACATCGACTGCGCAATGAAGAACTTATATCACAAAACTGGGCATATTACTACTCGTTCCATCTATAAATACCATGCTCATACTCCCATCCATTCCATCATATATCCAATATTTTTAGTTTTATCGAGTAAATCATGGCTACTACAAGCTCTCTCTGCCTTCTTCTTGCAATTATCCTGCCCACTTGCTTTGCTCAACGACTCCAGTGGGAGCTGCAAGGCCAAAACCCATGGCAGCTGGGAGCACGCCAGCAGGGGCGTTGGAGACACCG
>JAOVYX010015867.1:0-26404 GCA_035668315.1 Drosera spatulata | reverse complement strand
AATCCATAAAGATTTTAGAGACGGAATCCGTCTCTAATACATTTTGTAAGAAATATTTCCTACTTTTTAGCGACGGACTTCCGTCGCTAAATATTATGGTATGAAATTGGATTTTTTTGTCAAACGTTTAGCGACGGATTTCCGTCGCTAATATTACGGTTTAAAATTGGATTTTTTTTCTCAAATATTTAGCGACGGCATTCCGTCGCTAGATATTAGGGTTTAAAATTGGTTTTTTTTGTAAAAAAGTTAGCGACGGATTTCCGTCGCTAAAATATTACGGTTGGAAAATTGGATTTGTTTTCACACGTTTAGCGACGGACATCCGTCGCAAAATTCAAGTTATTTAGCGACAGCGTTGACTTTCCGTCTCTAAATTGTTCAATTTTTCCCTTTTTTTTTTGCTACGGATCCGTCGCAAATATATATGTATTAGCGACGGAATTTTTCCGTAGCTAAAATTTTTCGTAGCTAAAATGATATTTTTTTGTAGTGACTTCTTACATCTAGAGTTCTAACTTTACTATTTTTTTGGTATTTAATTTATTATTTTTTAACTAATAAACGATAATATTTTTTCATAATTTATCCGGGCTCTAATTTTTTTTTTATCCCAAAAATTTTTCAAACCCTAAACCAATTCATAAATTAATCCAATCCAAACCATCGTTTAAACAATCGTCATCCTCACCATCCTCAAATAATTGCCCCAAACCATCGCCCCGAACCATCGCCCCAAACAATCGCCTAACCAAACCATTGTCCCAAACCATAGCTTAAACCAAACAATCGCCCCAAACCATCGCCCAAACCAAACAATCACCCCAAACCATCGCCCCTAAACAATCGCCCCAAACCATCGCGTAAACCAACCATTACCCACACCAATCAAATTCATCTCATCAATCATAACCAACACAAATTCATCAATAAACACAACAATCAAAGCAAATCGTAGCTTAAGTAAACAAAATTTAAATCAATTTAGATATTAGGTTAAAAAAATTATACATTTGCGAATCTATGCGTGTTCTTGCACAATGGTTTTGGGATGGAATCCTTCTCCCTCGTTAGACTTCGCCGAAGTTCGTCGGAACACCTCTCGTCGGATTCCAGGCTGGTGGGGATGTGGGGCGATGGTGAGATGTGGGGCGGCAGTTGATAGTGTGGCGGTGCCAGATGTGTGCGACAGTGCGATGTGCGGCTAGGGAGGTGAGGGGGGTAGGGAGGGAGGTGAGGGTGGTAGGGAGGGCAGAGGAAATGGTGGTCGTCGGTGGCGGCGGCGGGAAGTGGGTCGCCAACGGTGGTCATCAATCGGGAAAATGGGAAACGGGGAAGAGGAGTGAACGAGGGCAAGTCTCGTGCTGCTTAATTAGAGAATACAATTTAGCAACCGATTCGGTCGTTAATTTTACGACCTATTTTATATTCCGTCGCTAATAATTTTTACGATCGTTTCAGTCGCTAAGTTTGCGATCGAGATTTTAAAACGGTCACAAAAAGACTTTTTTTTTTTGTAGTGTATGGATCAAGAAAGTCTGACATCGACGATAAAAATCGAATCTTTATAAGTATGGCTATATCTTCACCCTATAGAATAGAATTAGCTTAAGATGAAGTTCAAGAAAAACATAAAAGATGATGAAAACATGACAACGGAGAAGAAGAGAAAACTCCTTTGAGTCAAATTAACTTCCGTCGTCTTCGATCTTAGCAGCAATGGATTCTCCTCGTCTTTCCATGTCATTCTCTCTTCTCCTATTTTTTTCAGATCTCTTTTTCTGCTGTCTCCTCCTCTCTCCAAAAGCGATGTCGTTTTTCTGATGAAAAAGATCTCCCCTTTATTTCATTGTTCAACAGATTGGATTTTTTCTAGTGAAATTTAAAATTTTGAGATAATCTCCAACACCATTTTATTTCTATAACATATAATAAAACAAAATAAACACGAAATAAACTCATTCAATTATAGCAAAAGGATTTTATGCCCCGCATCATAGCACACGAATTGTTGAAATGCGAACTGCAACATTCTTAGAAGATGGCAGCTTTAGTGGGAGTGATCAACCATGTCAAGTGGAATTTGAAGAATGTCGAATATCAATATCGATACCTGTAATTCCACAAGACATTGTTGTCCCATAAGTCATTGAAGATATTGACATTGTGGAACAACAAATTATAGAAAATGTTCCACAAGTTATTGAGTATAACGACATTGGGGAACAACAAATTATAGAGAATGTCGCACCCACTGAAGTTGTTGCTGTTGAAATTATAGCCGATGTACAACCGGAACAGCCGAGATGATCCAATAGGATTAGAAGGTCTGCTAATTCGGAGGATTTTGTACTTAACCTGCAAGAAGCTGACTTTGATATTGGAGGTAAAGATGATCCAGTAAGTTATTCACAAGTCATAAAATGTGATGATTCTAATAAATGGTCTGATGCTATGAAAGATGAGATGAACTCCATAAGCGATAATGATGTCTGGGATCTCGTTGAATTACCCAAAGATTTTAAAGTGATTGGTTGTAAATGGGTTTTCAAAACCAAACCTGATTCAAAGGGTAATATTGAACGACATAAAGCCAAACTAGTCAAAAATAGATTTACTCAGAAGAAAGGCCAAGACTATAATAAGACTTTTTCACCCGTAACCAAAAAAGACTCACTTAGAATCATTTTGCCATTGGTGGCTCGTTTAGATTTAGAGCTTCACCAAATGGATGTGAAGACTGAGTTTCTAAATGAGGATCTATATGAAAAAGTTTACATGAATCAGTCTGAAGGCTTTGTTGAGCAAGGTAAAGAGAAATTAGTGTGCAAGTTAAAGAAATCTATATATGGACTTAAACAAGATTTCAAACAATGGTATCTTAAGTTCAACCACATAATTGTCTCATTTGGGTTTCGTGAAAATCCACATGACAGGTGTATATACCTTAAAGTCAGTAGGAGAAAGTTTATTTTATTTGATTTTATATGTAGATGATATTTTACTTGTTACTAATGATCTAGCTATGTTGGATGACACGAAGGCTTTTCTTTCCAAGAATTTTGAAATGAACGACTTAGGTTCGGCTTCTTTTGATCTCGACATTGAGATCTATTATGACAGATCTCGTCGATTACTTGGGCTATCAGAGAGAACCTATATTGAAATGATTTTGGAAAGATTTGACGTGAAGACGTGTTCACCAAGTGTTGCTCCTATAATAAAAGGTGACAAATTTAGTTTGGATTAATGTCCTAAAACTGATTTGGAATGAGAGCAAATGATGGGCATTCCCTATGCTTCAGCAGTGGGAGGTCTCATGTATGCTATGACTTGCACTCGTCTTGATATCAGTCTTGCAGTAGGAATGTTCCGAAGATATGAAAGTAATCTTGGAATGGAGCATTGGAAGGTTGTAAAGAAAGTCCTCAGATTTTTATAAGGAACTAAAGATTACATGCTGACTTACAGAGGAACCGCTATTATGTTGGTTGTCTCGATAGTAGAAAATCAACGTCCGGTTATATTTTTCTACTATCAGGTGGGGCAGTATCATGGAAATTAGAAAGGCTATCATGTGTGTCTACCTCTATGATGGAAGCAGAATGTGTAGCGTGCTTTGAGGCTACAAAGACAGCGATATGGTTGAAGAACTTTATGTCAGAGCTTCGTATTGTTGACAGCATCTCGAAGCCAATAAAGTTGTATTGTGACAATATTGCCGTAGTTCAATACTCCAAGACTGACAAGCTCTCTAATCAAGCTAAACATATTGGAGCGAGATATAATTTTGTAAATGAAGCAGTTCAGGAACAGAAGGTGTCCATTGTTCGTATTAAAACACACATGATGGTGGCGGATCCATTAACTAAAGCATTAGCACCCAAACATTATAATGCTCATGTTGTTGAAATGGGTGTCATTAAGATCCAGCTTTTAGTCATTTCGTTGTTATTGTTTTAACACCTTTTTATCTATTTGTGATCACGTTATTATTATTTTTTGAACAGTTCTTACTTTGTCATTACATGTGCATATTCATACGACGACAAAAGTAAGAAATTATAGTTACATCTATTATGTTATGAAGACACGATTGTATGTCTTCTCTTCCCAATTATGGACCAGATTATACAATTTACTAATGTTGTGATTATGAAAGAAAGTGTGCCGAAGCATGACATATGACCGTCATATTCCACATTAGGAAATTTGTTTATTCCATGGTTTTTAAGGTGATGAAAAACGCGCGTTATTGAACCCATGTAATAAGTATGATTGAGATGTATGACTTAGAATCTTATAATAAGCTCATGTGGAGTAAATAGGAAGATGAAAGCATGTGGACCAAGTGGGAGATTGTTGGAATTTATCAAGCTTAATGTGATCCACATCAATATTTTCCTAATTTAAGAATAACCGCATAAGCTAATTAAATATTTGGGAAGTTGAAATAACTGTCCACTATTTACATGGGATTTACTTACCTTATATAGTGGGAATAAGATATGTTAGTTATGGTTTTTATTATGAATAAAAACCGCATAACAAAATCATATCTTCTTTGCTCCTCTCTTTGCTCTATAAATAGCATATGAAAGGGTTCCATAACCTTATGCTCTATTTGAGAGAAAGCGAGAGAAACCAAAGTGAGGGAGACAACCGGAAGAAGGAGGACCGAGAGGACGATCGAGGGATGGCTAACAACAATGATTTGCAGTTCAACGCTCCCAATCTTGCCATGATGAACCTTACTACTATGGGGAATGATAACCCTATTTCTCTCTATCTGTGAATTGATTTAGAGAATGTTTGGTCAAGTTCCATTAAATAATCGTTCTACTTAATTCCATATTTGAGTAGATGTTTAGAAATTGAATATCATAATCTCAAAACATCTTCATATGCATAAAACAGATCTTCAAAAAAATCTGAAAGTCCTTGTTTTGGTGATAATTCTGAGTTTGATAAGCCTTATTGTTTATTATGAATATCTTATTTGTGGACTAACAATTTATTCTGCGAAATTCAAACATTTTTCTACAAAAATCAGTTTTGGATTATTTTGTAGATATAGAAAGTTTTGGAGGGCTAAACATGAAAAAAAAAAAAAAAAGAACCTATTGTTGTGTAAACGAAGATCGAGATCCAAATTTTTCGATTCCAGGAACAAGATATCGATTGCATACACAACCTAACCATCATATTGTAGTTATAAAACTATGAGCTAAATTGGCATCTTGATGATATCTTGTGACTGGCACTCAATAATTGGTATCAGAGCTTATATTCTTCTTACACACTAACCATGTAGTTTGATGACGAAAAGCAGGTGTGTACTAATAATGCTTTGAGTTTATATGTGTGTAGGTGCACATTTAGGTTAAAAGTTTGAAGGAATGCATGGAGTGCTTTTAATCAAGCATGGATGGATCTGAAGATTTTTGTACTGCAGACAAAGTAGCCGGAAGATCATGGATTGAAGCTTGATCAAAGATTGAAGTGGTGAGTCCAAGCGAAAGACCTCAAAAATCAAGGAATAGAAACTCAAGAAGAACACAAGATCTACTTGATATGCAATTTGCGGATTTACTGTCTATATATTTATATAAGGATAGTAAGGTACGACATCGTATCCTACAGTTGAAGTATTGAGCACTCAGGGTCAAATGAAAAACATGGTTTTTGAAGAACCCTCTTTTGTGTCATGGAAGAGTCGTCTCTTGGGGGCTATAACCGTTTCTGTTTTAAAATCCTGATTTTTCGAACCCATAGTCTATGGAAGATATTTTTTATTTTAATCTGTATATTTTTTGTGAGGAAAATTAACTTTTTAATGTGTTGATTTAGTGGACGATTTTAGAAAAATCTATTTTGACAAAATTGTTGAAAATATTTCTAAAACTAAGGAGATCGAGTAAAAAATCTGTTTTGACTAATTTCTACCAGTCGTTCACGATCATCCATGTTCTTCTTGATTTGTAGCATCGGAGCTATTATTTAACAAAGACCATGATTGTTTTGAAACTTAACAGAATCACATAGAGCTTGAAGAAAGTAAAAAGTTGGGACTTTTCGAACAAGTGTTTTCAACTTTAAACGTGGTGATTCGAAGAAGGTTTGAATTCTAATTTTGCAATGGAAATCTCGAGGTGAATTCTAACGTTAGATGTGCTCAATGTTCTTTATTGTATGATAATAATGTTAAACTTTTCATGTCCAAAGGTAATTGCGTTGTATGATTGAGTTGTTCATATTGATTTAGCTTATGGAGCTGTGCTCAATATTGAGACCAAGGGTCTGTAAGTGTCATTGAGTCATGCTACAAGGGTGTAGTTTGCAAGGGATTGTCTAGTCTAGGGTTAGACATAGATTATCGTGCGTAGTGTCCTAGGGTAAAGGAACTACAATGAAGTCTCGTAATTTGGTTAACTATGAACAAAAGGGACTATTTTTGTGCGTGAAGAGTGGATGTAAATCGCTGCCCAAGTTGGGGACAAACCACTATAAATTTGGTATCATTTACATTTCCTGCATTGCTTTGTTTTGTTTGATCACTTAGTCATCGGTAGGAAAAATTGAGACTAGTAATTCAGGAATAGACTTTCTCAAGGAACCAACTCTTACACAGAACTGATTCTAAATATAAACATCAATTTCATTAAATCACTTTATAAAGAATTGATATACATTATCCCCCCTCTTGAGTATATTATGTGACTGGGACTCAACAACTTTCATACTTGACCACTCAGCAAACAAGCGTGCAAAACAGATGGTGACATACAAACAAGCAAATATGCTGAGAAAGACCCAGGCCATCCTAAAGACCTGGGTCTTCCTTATCAGAAAATTGAAAAAGAGTTTGAAAAGATTTTGATACTCAATTCACGACCCCTCTTGAGTATCCTCTGCAAACTAACAAGAGAAAATACATTATGAGACTTTCCATATCAAAGGCATCATCTGAATCTTTGTCTTTATTACAAAGAATTTAAAGGGATATTTGTGGGTTAATTCATCCATCCTCAGGATCATTCAGATACTGTATGGTTTTAATAGTTATCTTCGCTTGATGGTCTCATATTTGTCTTTTTTCTACTCGTAATGTTGCGTTTGCTAAACTTTTAATCGAAATTATCAAATTACGAGCTCAGTTCAGGATAATCCAATTAAATCCATCTGTCCTGATAATGTTAGGGAATTCACCTCAAAAACGTTTGACGACTACAGCATGTCTGTAGGAATTTCTATCGAACACCCTGTTCCACATGTACATATTCAAAATGGTCTAGCGGAGTCTTTAGTTAAAAGACTTCAACTGATCGTTCGACCTTTGATTATGAGATTTAAGTTACCCGTATCTGTTTTAGGTCATGCAATTTTACATGTTGCTAATCTTATCCGTATTAGAATAACAGTCTACCATAAATATTCACCATTATAACTCGTCTAAGGTTAAAAACTAGATATCTCTCATATAAGAGTATTTGAATCTGCTTTTCACGTCAATATTGCGCCTCCACAATAGACTAAAATGAGGTCACAAAGAAGACTTGGCATTTATGTGGGTTATGATTCACCATCTATTATTCGATATCTAGAACCCCTTACTAGTGATGTTTTTACTGCTAGAAATCTGGATTGTCATTGTGAGGAGAAAACTTTTTCTTCTTTAGAAAAAGAGAATATCTTAGGGAAATCACAATCAGAATTTATATGGAAAGCGTCGAGATTACAAGAATTGGATTTTCGGACGAATCAATACAAAATAAAAGTTCAAAGGATTATCCACATGTAAAAAATTACAAATCAAAAAACTGATGTTTTAAATAACGCAATTAAAATCATTAAGTCGCATATACCAGCAGTAAATGCGGAAACAAGAATAGAAATACCTCACGAAAAGACCAGTATATTGTCAACATTACTCCATCAAATAATAAACCATGCAAAAAATACGGACGACTAATTGGTGCAAAAGATTTTGTACCATGAAACAGGAGAAATGACAAAAGTATTATTATTCAAAGCTCTAAGGTGAAAGGTATCTCTGATGTGACAAACAATTCACAAGAGAGTTGACTCATGAAAGGTATAAAATTCCCAATGAAGTCCCGAAATTTGAAAATATTAAGATCTCGATAAATTATAAGTACACTAATTATATATGGAACAGAGAAGAGGTTGATGTTTATGAGATATTAGCATATTTTATCACATCAGAAATTGATGCAAGCCTCGACATCTCTTCCGAATCCAAAGGGTTGAAGAATATCGACAAAGAGAGGATTTGCAAAAATGAAACGATGCAATCAAGACAGAATTGCAATCCCGTAGCCGTAAAAAAGAAAGGGTTTGATTCGTCTTGAGTAAACAAGGAAATCTTCGGCTTCGGTTAGAATGGTCTAATGAGAAAGCGTCTATTCACGGAGGTTGTTGTTGCTTGTATTTTGATTTATTCGTCGAGATTTAGTCAGTGTTAAATGGAGAATAGTGAAAAAAAGAGAAGGGAAAAAAGCGGAGCGGGATAGAGTAATTGGTCGACTCATCAGGCTCATGCCCTGAAGATACAGGTGCGAATCCTGTCCCCGCCTATAAGTAGTAGAACTATAGAGGTCAACTCTAAATCAGAATTTCATCCTATTCCAATTCTCAAGTCATACAATTTTCATACGGATTTGTGCCCGGATCTCCTTTTTTTTTTTTAGCTTTCTTTTTCCAAACGAAATGTTTTGGAAAAATCGTCCGAACCCCAGATGGTGTAACACCTGTCAGAAATAAATGGGTATTCATTCGAAAACGAAATGAGAAAATGACGTTGTGAGATAAAAAGCTCTATTAGTCGATCAAAGCTTCTCACAAAGGCTTGGTATCGATATTCAGAAACCTACTGACCCATGATGGATGAATTATATTTCTTTTCCTCATAAGCATGGCAATTATGTATGGATTGAAAACCAAATTAATGGATATTGTCATTGCATACTTATATGGATCTCGTGATACTGAGGTTTATATGAAAATCCCTTAAGGTTTCAAGGTGCCTGAAGTGTAAAGACTTAGTCAGTTATATTGTGTTAGGTTACAGAGATCATAGTATGGAATGAAACAATCAAGTCGCATGTGGTATAATCGAGTAACGAATACCTTATCAAAATGAATATATATATATATATATATATATATATATATATGATTTAGTATGTCCATGTGTCTTCATTAAAAAGTCACAAAACGGTTTTGCTATTATTGCTGTGTATGTGGATGATTTTAACCTTGTAGGTACTCTAGAAGAGCTAACCACATCATCTCAACTTTTGAAGAGAGAATTCGAAATGAAAAAACTCAAAAGAACAAAATTTTACCTAGGAATACAAGTGGAGCATTTATCATCCGGAATATTTATCCATCAATTAGTGTAAGGATCCAAAAAATTCTGAAAAATTTAGTTTCACGATAATTAACGTAAATAGTAAATTATCGTATGTTATAATTTATTTTATGGGGTTAAAAGACTCGTTTGATTATATAATAGGGGAGAATCCAAAATATGGATGAAATGCAATCTTAATACGCAAATACGGAGAAATACATTATTAATACGAAAATACCATATTTATACAAAAATGACCTAAACCTAATTTTGATATTTATTTTTTTTTTATGTCAATTTCTACTCCACCTAAACTAAATTAAGTACCCACTAAATAACCACTAAATACCCACTAAATATCCACTTAAACAATTTTAATTGATTTAATTTTTTACAAAATACAAGCTCTCTTCTTCTTGAAAATTCCTAACAAACACAAAAGAAAACACTTCTTATCATGCAAGATTAGAGTTATACAAGAGAAGAGAATAAGGAGAAGTTTAAGGAGAAGAGAAGAAGTTAGGTGGTAAGACGAGTACGACGAAGATCCTTGATCGTTATTAACAGAAGGTGATCATCTTGATTATAAATTTTGTGAAAAATTATACACTCTTTGATAAATTTTGATATTAATATATGTTGAATTTTCACATGTCTAGTATCTAATGAAGTTAATAAATCATGATTCGGAGTTAAAAATCTTAAGATATAAAATAAAAACATGCGGATATCAATCTATAAAAAACTCATTACAGAGATAACTTCATGGCTTGATATGAAATTATATAGTAAGATATATAAGACAATCCTTATATCACTAGAAAGGTATATAAATCTAGTTTTTAGAATAGGTTACAAATAATTATTTGGAGTTATATATAAAGAGCTATGAGAAAATTAGTGAAGTACGGTGAAACTTTCTGAACTAGCAAAAAAATATAAAATTGAACTAATTAATTGCTATTATTGATCAGATTTTATGATGGAAATTTTAATTCACTAGAAAGATTATGAATTGTAGAATATGTAGAACTTTACAAAATATTTTTTAAAGTTGTATACAATAAGTTATAGATTTAAATACGTCGAAATGTCAAGTTGGACATAATTTAGGGCACTCGTTCCAGAGACCGGGAAGCTGATTTCAGAGGACGGAATGCTCATTTCAGAGGACGGGATGCCCATTTCAGAGTTTGGGACACTTGTTCCAAAGGTCATGATGTTCGTCCTAGAGGTCGTGATGCCGTCTTAAAACCTTCTGGACAAAAAATGATCATTTTGATCCCAAAACAACTTCAAATATTCATAAATACCTCTAATGATATTCAATATATAAAATCATCATCATGGACAATCAAATTAAGTATCAAAGGTTTTTACAAAGCTCAGGATCACCTAAAAACAACAAATTTGGACAATCTTCTTCCTTTTACCGTAGCCAATTGACAATTTCATAATATTAATATGATGGTTTTTCATGAAGTAAAAATAAATATTCACAAGTAAATGTATTAATATATGAATCCTATTATGTTATAATACCTGGAGATGCTACTTGTTGAGACGTAAAGGACAAGCCGAACGTGTGCGCGGGGAAGTTTTAGTAAGAAGGTAACATTTAGATTTATTGTGTGTGGCTATGCGTAATATAATACCGTGAGTATAATATATGCATTGGAATTTTTGGACGTAGCCACTAAAAGTGGCTGACCTAAAATAGTTACTACAAATATTGCGTGTTAAATATTGAGTGCAGTGGAGTGTTGTTGCATGGTGTATGTTATGTCTTGTTTGCTGGTATAATGAGGGTAAATGTGTGAAAGGAGTGTAAATCCATAAATTGATGAGATAATTACATGGTATAAAACACAAAGAGCATTATGTTTGTCGTTTATGTTATACAATGATTTGGTGGTGTCATTCTTTCATCAACCCTGTGAGGTCATTTTGGTATGAAGGAAACTCACTGTAGGAGACCCTGGGCTCCGGTTTGACTGATCCCCTTTCACAGATGTCCCTTTTACTAAAGTTGAATATAGCTTGATATGTTGAAATTGAATAAGTCTCATCAAGGACATAATTATAACACTGAGAGTATTTATTGTCGGTCTTTACTGTGTTTTTGAAATGATAATTGTGAATGTCGGATTAGTATGATAAGTTTCAGAATGCTGGAACAAAGGACCTAAGTGACCATTTCTGTTTTCTTTTCTTATCTTTTTCTCTCATGTAACCCCTGATAAGGGGGGGCCGACACGTTATTGAGCTCATATGGCTCACGATTACTATTTTTCTGTGTTTTTCTCTTCTTTGTGTTTTTAGGAGTTAGAGATAACGGGCAGATATGATATAGGTTATGGTGCTAATATGCATCTAATGTATTATGGTTTATGAACTGAGTAAAATATGTAATAAATGAGAAGTTTTCGCTGTATTTGATAATACTATTGATTATGTCTAAGTGGATTTTATTTATTTCTGAAGCTAAACCGGCTAAGTAATTTTTATCTTGATGGGGTTTTGGGACTCAACAGTAGTGACATTACTTGTATTATTATGGATTAATATGGTATGAAAAATTGGTGCGTTATAATTAACGTATATGAAAAAAGTATTATCTCAATTTTATGTGGATAATGTCCATTCACTGAAAACTCCGATGACTTTTTGTTCATTAGATGTTAAGAAAGATGCATTTCGACCTTCGGAAGAGTTTAAGGACCAGAAGTTCCTTGTCTAAGTACAATTGGGGCATTAATGTATCTAGCAAATTATACAAGACCGGATATTCTATTTGTTATTAATCTGTTGGCTAGGCATAGATTTACACCTATAAGGAGACATTGGAATGGAATCAAGCATATCATGTGTTATCTTCGAGAAGTATTGATATGAGATTGCTTTATCCTAAAGGAACAAAGCCTGCATTGATTGGATATGAGGATGTCAGATACCTATTTGATCCTCACAAAGCAAAGTCGCAGACATGATATGTATTTACTTATAGCGATACTACTATATCCTGGCAATCAGTAAAGTAGACTCTCATCGTAACTTCTTCCAATCATTCAGAGGTTATAGCAATACCTGAAGCAAGTCGAGAATGTGTATCTTTCATATCAATTATTCAACACATCCAAGAATCATGTGGGTTATCGTTAATCCGAGGAACTCTTACCACACTTTATGAAGACAACATTGCACGTATCGCACAGCTCAGAGGAGAATACATCAAAGGTAGCAGAACGAAGCACATCTCATCAAAATTCTTCTACACTCATGATCTTCAAAAAGATGGATACATACATGTGAAGCAAATACGCTCACGTGACAACTTGGTTGACCTGTTTACAAAAACATTACCAAGTACAACTTTTGTGAAGCTTCGAGATAAGATGGGAATACGCAGACTTAAGGATCTTCTTCAACAAGATTCTGAAGATTAAAGAGCTTTGGATTGAGGGGGCAGACTGTACTCTTTTTTCTTCGATTTTGTTTTATCCCACTGGGTTTTTTTTAGGCAAGCTTTTAACGAGACAGTCTTACTTTAGGTATTAGACACATACAAGGGGGAGTGCTGTGAAGTACAAGTGAATATTATCTATACCTTAAATATTTTGTGCATTTTCCTTAGTAATTATTACGTAGGGTCCCCATTACTGTTCATGTCAGAAAACTTCATTCCTCCCCTGGGCTATAAAGCTGAGCCCCCTTCTCTATAGTGAACTCACCATTCCTTTTCTATAATGGAAAGAAACAAAGAGGAGACAGAAAAGGAGAAAGGCGGTGGCTTCGTTGCATTCCATTTCACAACAGTTATCCTGTTTTAAATCGTTTCAATGCATATTTCGACAGGGTTAGTCTACCTTTGTCCTCTGTGTCATTTTCAATGTTTAATTGAGGACTAGTGGTCACTTTCCCAGGATAAAATTCCATCATGCTCAAACATGAATCACCATAACAGAAGACCAAGGATGATAACTGTTAAGGGGAGAGCCCATGGGAGGAAACCCGCCCTAACAGGGCCTAAACAAAATATACATGTGAACTGGCCCTAACTGTTAACCCAAAAGCTTAAGTTGATGGGTTATGGGTTGTTCACATATATATTCTACTCTTTCTTTTTCTCTATGGTCGATGTGGATAAACCTACTTACACATATTCTCAATAATCTTCCCCTTAATGCGTAAGTCCACCCACATGACTAACTCCCCCTTGGGCCTGAATCCATGGGCCTCCTTTACCCGTCGACTTGGACTGGACTACTTGCGCACCTGATCAACCCATTTTACGAGCCAGGAATGCACAAGGGGATCGTTAACCTGCGCAACAAGGCCCATCAGTCGAGTCCAATAAACCATGGGCTCTGATACCACTAGTCCAGCTCAACGAACCATAGGCTCTGCTATCACTTGTTACGATTCAGGGAAGAGCCCAAGGGAGGAAACCCGTCCTAACCGGGCCTAAATAAAATATACATGTGAATTGAGCCCAACTGTTTTTCCCAAAAGCTTAAGTTGATGGGTTATGGGTTGTTCAATATATATTCTACTCTTTCTTTTTCTCCATGGTCGATGTGGATAAACCTACTCACTCATATTCTTAACAAGTGGTATATTGTTACTTTTGGCATTGTCTTTTTGAGTTTTGTCCCCTATAAATATGTCCTTATTGTGTAGAAAATAAGGAGAGAAAAATTAGGGTTTCCAGAGCGATACACGAGAGAGAGAGAGAGAGAGAGAGAGAGAGAGAGCAATCTCAAAAAGAGAAATCACAGTAATCTGACTCCTTGATTAGTGAGTTTTCTCTTTTCGTGGGATTTTTCTTTCACTTGAGGGTTTTTTCCACGTAAATCTGGTGTCGTTTTTCGTTCTTGTGAATTGATCAATTGCCTATTGGATTATAATTTTGGGTTTGTCCCGAGAGTTAAATCGTAACAAGTGGTATCAGAGAAAGGTTGATCTTTTTATTAACAAACTTGCAGCCAGAGAAATCAAAAAGAGGACATCGAAGCCGAGGACGCCGCTGCAGCGGCAAGATATCCGCCACCGCCGCCTCAGCCCCATCCGTTTCCATCCATCAGCCGTCCTCACCCCGCTGTCATCGCCGGAAGCTATCTCAAGTTTGTACGAGCCCCGCCATGCAACCAACGGCAGCCGCCAGAGATCGAACCCCGACCATCGCTCCCAAGGCCGACGTCATCGTCGGAGTCCACCGCTCTGTCTGCTCTCTGAACTCGACGCCATCAAGGAGAGCCGACCACGCTCTGGTGTTTGGGTGTTGTTCAGTTGGCAAAAACAAGTGGTGGTGATATTTGGGGAATATTGGTTGTTTTGAGAAATTGATGACAGGGGATTTAGGAAGTTTGGTGATTGGAGAAAGATTGGTGGTTTTGAAAAGAAAAATTGGTGTTTTTTTTTTCCTTTGGGCGATTTTTCGATCGGGGTTTTCTAGTTGATTCCAATTGAATAGTTCGAAAGATAGAATTTTTTATTTGTTGTCTGGAGTTGAGACAATGGTAAACATGGCTAAATTTAAGATTGAGTCATTTGATGGGAAGAATAATTTCAACATTTGACAAAGTACGATCAAGGATGTTCTTGTGCAACAAGAACTGTTGAAGGCATTGAAAGGACAGAAACCAGCTGATATGAGAGAGAAAGATTGGGAGGAATTGGAAGTTAAGGCTGCTTCCACAATCAGATTGAGTCTTGCGCCGCAGGTTAAGTATCAGGTTTTGACTGAGGTCTCACCGGTGAAAATATAGGAGAAATTAGAATCTGTATACATGTCTAGATCGTTGTCAAATAAGTTGTATTTGAAGGCAGATCTGTTCAACATCAAGATGAAGAAGGGGATAGATTTGAATGATCATATCACCGAGTTTAATCAACTTGTGACGCAATTGGCTAGTTTGAATGTTAAGGTGGATGAGGAGGATCAAGCGTTGATTCTACTAAAGTCTCTTCCAAGTTCGTATGCTACCTTGAAGACAAAACTGCTTGTTGGCAAGGACAAGTTGAACGTTGAGGAGGTGACTTCTGCAGTTCTTGATGTCAATAAGCTGAGTCCTTCTGGGTCCAGCCAAGGGAAAAGGTACTTGGTAAAACCAGAGAACAGGGGTAGAGGTCAGCATAGAAATAAGGGTGACAGAGGAAAATCGAGATCCAAGTTTCGATAAAAAAAAATGAGATCTCTCTCATGTTGAGTGCTACAAGTTCCATGAGAAGGAGCATATGAGAGCACAATGTCCTCAGAATAAGAACAAGTAAGAAAAGTCTTCAGACTCTAAAAGTATAGCTAAGGGTGTCGATGACAGTGACAGTGATCTCTATGTGACTTCTGGAATTACTGAATCTCATGAGATTGCACTAGCAGCTCGAGATGATCTAAGGAACGAGTGGATTATGGATTCCGAGTGCTCGTTCCATATGTGCCAATTTAGAGATTGATTTGATACTCTGACTCCGTACAGTGGAGGATCCGTGGTTATGAAAAATGACACGGTCTGCTAGGTGGCTGGGTTAGGTACGGTTAAGGTGAAGATGTTTGATGGCATTGTCTGCACACTTGGGAATGTGAGGTCTGTCCCAGACCTTAGAAAGAACCTGATCTCAATTGGAACCTTGGACATTGCAGGTTGTGTTGTGTTAATCAGAGATAAGAAAATGAGAGTGCTGAATGGTTGTTGGTAATTATGAAGGCTGAACGGACAGGAAATCTGTACAAGCTGATTGGGAGCACGATGATAGATAGAGCAACGGTTTCATCTAGTGGAGAGTCAAATGGAGATGACACAAAACTTTGGCATCTTCGTCTTGGGCATTTGAGTGAAGGAGGTATGCCACATCTTCACAAGAGGAGGTTGCTCATAGATGTCAAGTCTTGTGAATTGGACTTCTGCAAATTTTGTGTGTATGGGAAGCAGAAGCGAGTGAGCTTCAAGGCTGGATCTCATACTAGCAAGGCTGTGCTCGATTTTGCATATTCTGATGTTTGAGGGTCTATCAGAGATATCTCAAACGGTGGAGCTCAGTATTTTGTCACCTTCATTGATAACTACTCAAGGAAGGTTTGGGTTTTCTTCATGAAGCATAAATCAGAGGTATTTGGCATCTTCAAACAATGGAAAGCTTGGGTTGAGACTCAGACTGGGAAAAAGTTGAAATACTTCAGATCAGATAATGGGACAAAATACAAGGATGATCAGTTTATGCAGTTTTGCAAGGATGAAGGTATTAAGAGGCATTCACAGTGAGGGGAACGCCAGAGCAGAACGGGGTGGCTGAGAGGATGAACATAACATTGTTGGAGAGAGCGCGTTGTATGAGGTTGAACGCAGATTTGTCTATGAGTTTCTCGGCTGTGACAGTTAATATTATCTGTTTTCTCATTAACAGGAGTCTTTCAACAGTCATTGATCACAGAGTTCCAGAAGAGGTATGGTTAAAAAAACCTATTGATTATTCTATGTTGAGAATATTTGGTTGTCCTGCCTATGTCCATATGCAGAGTTCTAAGAGGTCCAAGATAGATGCAGAACTCCGCAGCCAATGCAGAGTTCTGCATTGGTTGCAACATATGATATGGAGGTAAAGCAGATGGATTGAAAACAACATTTCTTTATGGGTATCTTGAGGAGACTATCTACGTGGATCAACCTCAGGATTTGTAGAACCGGCCAAGAAGGGTTGTTTTGCAGATTAAAGAGATCGTTGTACGGCCTAAAGTAGTCACCCAGGCAGTGGTACGAGCGGTTTGATGGGTTCATGGTGACGCATGGATCCTCTCGAAGTGAGTATGATCCTTGTGTTTAATATCGTTTTTGTGGTGATGGTTCTATTTTGTTGCTCAGCTTACATGTGGATGATATGCTCATTGCTGCTAATTGCTGCTAAGAGCAAGAATGACATTCTTCAGTTGAAGAATATGTTAAGCAAGGAGTTTGAGATGAAAGATCTTGATGCTGCAAAGAAGATCCTTGGTATTGAGATTTGAAGAGATAGAGCAACGAAGAAGTTATGGTTGACTCAACAGGGTTAAGTTGAAAAGGTTTTTGAAAGGTTTAGTATGAGAGATGCAAAATCTGTTTCCACTCCTTTAGGTACACAATTCAAGTTATCTACTCAGATGTGCCCAGACTCAGAAGAAGAGGTGGAGCACATGTCTCTTGTACCGTATGCTAATGTGATTGGGTGCCTAATGTATGCCATGGTTTATACCAGACAAGACATTGCTCAGGTAGTTGATGTAGTCAGCAGGTATATGACAAATCCAGGTAGCGAGCATTGGGATGTTATGAAGTGGATCTTTCGCTACTTGGCAGAGACTACAGATTATAGCATCTTGTTTTATGGCCAGAGTGCAAGGAGTGATGTGGTTGGGATGGTTGATGCTGATTATGCCGGTGACTTGGATTCCAGAAGGTCTACGAGTGGGTATGTTTTACTTTCTGTAGTGGACCTGTGAGCTGAAGATCTGTGTTACAGGATGTGGTTGCGTCGTCTATCACAGAAGCAGAGTATATGGCATTGACAGAGGGTGAAAAAGAGACATTGTGCTTGAAGTATGTGATTGAGGAACTTGGGTTCAAGCAAGAAAAAGGTGTTCGCATGTTATGTGACAGTCAGAGTGCGATCTACTTGACAATAAGTCAAGTGTACCATGCTCGGATGAAGCATATCAATATTCATTATCACAAGTTTCCAGAGTTGTAAATCTGCAGAAAGTTAACACAAAGACGATTGCGGCAGATATGCTTACCAAGATAGTTTTCAAGATCAAGTTTGAGGGTTGTTTAGACTTGATCAATTTTTGTTCATCCTGAGTTTGTGGTGGAGCATCCCTGTTACGGGAAGTGGGATGCGAGGTCGTGTCAGGCTGTGACACGGAGGTTCACTAGTGACTTGCTCTTGTGTGGATCGTGGTTGGTATGGAAAATGAAGTAAATGGCAAAGATGAAGATTGTTATTTTTGGTATTGACTTTTTTGAGTTTTGTTCCCTATAAATAAATCCTTATTGTGTAAAAAATAAGGAGAGAAAAATTAGGATTTCCAGAGCAATACACGAAAGAGAGAGCAATCTCAAAAAGAGAAATCATAGTAATCTGACTCCTTGATTAGTAAGTTTTTTCTTCCCGTGGGTTTTTTCTTTCTCTTGAGGAATTTCTTCATGTAAATCTTTTATTTTTTTTGTTTTTATGAATTGATCGATTATCTGTTAGATTATAATTCTGAATTTATCCCAAAAATTAAATCGTAACAATAACTAAAGCGGGAGAAAAGAGCGATTCTTTTACTGTTAAAGACCAATTTGCTGAGTTACAAGTCAGACAGGACTACCTATATATTTTCCCCGAGCAGAATCATCTCCACGGACTCCTGACCAACACAACATCCATGGGCTACAAAGCAACCATGTCACCTACTACTCAACAACTAATAATCACCGTCCAACACATCACATCCAACGACTACAAAACAACCACCTCATCATAAATCTCCACCGTCCAAAACATTCAATGATCAACGGCTCACAATCACCACAGCATAATGGACCCAAACACAGCAGCCTGCATGACATACACCATCCCTAGACTCACACTCGACTCATCTCATTCCAGCTAAATATCCAATCAAAGTCCATTCCACCACTTCAACAACATGAAAAATTCACCTCCAACCTAGAGAAATTCCACAACCCACCATTCTCATACAATTCCTCAATGATCAATCTCCAATTCCTATAATACATGACACAACCAGCTATCAATGACTCTCCTACTATGCATGCCACAACCGGCTATCGGTGGGCAGTGACTCTATACATCATCTAATCAGTAATCATCATGTTTCCTCTTCATCCAGCTATCGATGGCTCTATACATCATAGCTGGACGATGTGGACAAAAAGGAAAAGAAGCACGGGGATGAGCTAGAGGTGAAGCTGTAGTGGTAGGTGCAGTAGGTGGTGTCGTGACACGATGTGGTCTCGAGTCTGTCGGTCTACGAGAACGAGTTGGAGGTGGAGATGAAATGATAGCTACAACAAATGATGTAATAGCACAATATGCAACAATAGAACGTAGAAGTAGAAAACTGTGGGCAAACATCATATACATGATGTGATCCAGGATCGTCAGTGTACGAGAAGAGGATGGGGATCGGGATGGAGAACCCACACGGACCGGTGCAGGCACAGGCTCAAATGGAACCAACACGGATTGTCGTCGTTCAGCTTGGGACTTAGTTAGGCTTACTATTTTGTCTTACCGTGGGTTAAAAATAAATATGAGATCAATGAAATTTGATATGAAAAATTTGATGACATAAATAATTTTAAATTTTGGAGAATCAAAGTAACTTTTTGATGGGTTAAAAAATAATTAGGTTTATTGTCTTGTCTTACCGTGAGTTAAAAAATAAAATTATGACAGCAAGTAAGGTTTCGTATTATTCCAACAACTTCGGTATAACTCTGTTGTCAATCCAATTTCGATTAGATTGTATATATGTTTATGAAAAAAAGACTATTCATCATTATCTAGTTTTCAAAGCAAGTTTATTGAGATTTTTGAAGAGGTTTTGGGTTGAAACAGTTATTACGGTCTGGTATTTGATAAACGGATCACCCTTTTCGACATTATCTAGAAAGACATCTTATGAGGCTTGGTCTGATAAGCCCACTGATTTCTCCAATCTTCGTGTTTTTAATTGTCCTTTATACTATCCTCTTAGTGAAAGGAAGTTGTAACCCAGGACCAAAAAAACCATCTTTCTTGGATACCAGTCACGTGTGAAGGGGTATAAATTGTATATCATTATCTTGGATCGTCATCAGTAAAGATGTCATATTTGATTAGGAGTCAATATTAACCATAAAAATTGGACAATAAGGAAGTATCCAGCAATAGGTGGAGCAGACATGAGTAGTCAAGAGATCGATATTTAAGGTGGAGTATCTGGATGGAAAATCCTCAGATCCCTACATCCCCACTGATGATTTGCAGGCAGCTCAACAAGAAATAGAAGATTCAGGAATGGAGCCATTCGTACCAGATACAACCTAGATGGGATCTACTCTAGAATAGTATTAGCTTAACTGTGACAGAAAACAACGAGAGATCAGATCCCTAGTTCAATATAGCTGTTTAGATTTGATGACATATTCATACATTGTTAGCGAGATAGTTGAGAACGTGTCTTTGTTATTCAAGGAGGCCTTTGTTAGTTTGGAATATGCCCAGTGGACTGTAATTATGGAAGAGAAACTAGAGTGTCTATACAAAAACAACACTTGAACTCTAGTTCATTTACTGAAGATATTGCAACTATACGTTTCCTAAGATACTTTTAAAGAAATTTTTCAGTTATTACACATCCGCAGATAGATCCTTTTAAGCTTGCAAACAAACAAGGGTAAGGCGATAGTAATTACAGCAGAACTAATCAACCAAATGATTTCTCAAAAGAGGCTTGGATTAATTTGTAGCTTTGTGTAAGGGCGACTCTCTAGAACATGCGTGTTGGAGGACGAGGGCCATTACGAACTACAAGGTTATCACAGGCATAAAAGGCTCTGAAGAAATAAGGCCCCAACCTAGGCTTAAGCACTAATGCCCTCTACCTAGGCCTAAACATAGTTATCCAGACGTCGTCTAAGCGTCAAGACCGTCTATACAGGCTTAGGTAAATCTTCATCTTATTTTGAGGGGTCAAGGCGGTCGCCTTGGATATAAAGTGGTCGTCTTGAGGATGACTTAGTTGAATTCGAACGACTTATGTGCAAGGCGGGCGTTTTGGCCGTCAAAGTTAAAAGTTAGGACAAGGTCGAAATTTTATGAAAAATTAAGGGTTGGATTGTAATTGATTAATTTTACAGAGAATGATAATGTTTTCTTCGTTAAAAGAACCTAATAAAACAAGATGGTAAATTAAAGGTGATTTTTGTAATTCTCTCGATAACCCTAGAAGACAAAACGTCATGAGACATCTTAGTTTTTGTTTTGGAAACTGTTGTGGAGCCAACTCTATTAAAAGTTCAAACTGATGATACAAGTCTCACTAATATATATCTTAACACTCCTCTTTACACAAAGACCCGTTTGGGATATTAAGTATGGACAGCACTGACCTATACCATACCAAGTACTATGTAAGGTCCACATTACCAAGATGATAAAGAACAACGTAACAAACTATTTAACATCAATGACTCTAACAACCAGCTTGATGAACCTTCCAAATTTCATATATAGAAGCACTCAGGGGCGGACCCACTACGGAGGCCGTGAGAGCTAGTGTCCCCATTGATTTCTCAATTTGTTCATATATATTAATACATAAAATATTCAAATGACAAATCCTTTAAATGGCAAATGATATGACAAACGACATGATATGATAGGACACTCTTGTCATTTAAAAATTTTCAAAATCCAATTAAGTAACTTACGTTTATAAAAAATCAACTTATCCTCAAATTTTAAAATATTAACTTATTCATTTAAACTAAAAGAACCTTTATCTAACTAGGTCTTGATCACGACTTTAAATGTTGAGATTAAATCTTAATAATATAAAATTAAACTTATTTTGTGATCAAAGGTTAAAAGATCCCAGAAATCATAAACACAAATTTTTATGAGATAAAAAAAATAACCATTATAAAATAACTAAAAGATGTTTAAACAACTATATCTATATTGACTATTTATAGTCTGACACAATGATCTCTATGGTTAATCTAATACTATTCTTATCTATTATAGTCTTTTATAGTGCAGCGCTCGGGTTAGTTATATAGTGACAATGACTTCCTAAAAGTCAATAAAAGAAAAATGGGAAAGGATCTTGTAACAACAACAACAAATCAAGCCTTTATCCCATCAAGTGGGGTCGGCTACATGAATACGATGGCGTCATTCCATTCTATCATGTACATCATATTCTGTAAGATTATGATAGGCCATATCATACTTTAAGGTTTCTCTCATGGTCTTTTTAGGTTTCACTCGTCCTCTGTTGACATGTGCTAACTCTCAAGCTTCACATCTCCTAACAAAAGGTGTGACTGGTTTGCGTTTCACATGACCATACCATCTTCCTCATCTTATCTTTTACTGGAGACGCACCCACTTTCTGTTTCATAACTTCATTTCGTATCCAATCTATTTTTGTATGTTCACACATCCACCTTAACATTTTCATCTCGTTTACACTCATTTTTAGTGCATGCTGCAACTTAATTGCCCAACATTCTGACCCATACAGCATCACTCTTCGAATACCTATCTTGTAGATCTTTCCTTTTAACTTGATAAGTATTTTAGGATCACATATCACCCTTGAAACGTCCTTCCATTTCAGCCAACCTGTTTTAATCTTATGATCAATATTTACATCAATTCCTCCATTCTTATGTAGCATCGAACCTAAATATTTGAAAGAATCTGTTTTAGGAAGAGACTCTATTCTCAACAATACATTCTCACTATTTGTTTGACTACTCTCATTAAAGACGCATTCCATATATTCTGTCTTGGTTCTACTGATCCTTAACCCCTTATTTTCCAACCCCTCCCTTCAAGTCTCAAGTTTTTCATTCACTCCTTTCGTATCGTCCACCAGAACAATGTCATCAGCAAAAAATAAACACCATAATACTTCATCTTATATATGCCTAATGAGATCATCCATTATTAAGACGAAAAGGTATGGGCTCAAAGCTGATGTTTGGTGTAAACCCACTTTAATAGAAAAAACAGTCGTTTCACCAACATAGGTTCGCACACATGTAGCAGCTTCTTCATACATGTCTTTCCCACTTTAATAGGAAAGGATCTTACCAAAAGATAAAATTAAAGAAAGGAATTAACATTAAAGATAGAAACTAAATTAGAACTTGAAGATGCTATTAGATATAATTGATAAACAAAAGGAGATAATCATAATCTAAAAATCAATAAATGGAAAAATGGAAAGGATCTTGCCAAGAGATAATCATTTTGAAAATCGGAAAAAAAAAAAAGGGGAAAGGATCTTGCCAAAAGAGAAAATTAAAACCAACAATGAACAACGCAGGAAGTAGGAACCGAATTCAAACAAGCAGGATAGAAACAGATGCAACTAACCACTGAGCTATATTAACCTTTTTTAACATAAGCGTGAATTTTATTAATTAATAAACACAGGCATTCAATGGGAACATTAAGTACAGGCCATACGATCCTCATCTCCTTGACTCTGTCATACCTCTTAAATATTACGAAAGATCAACATACAAAGCTGCTCAGGCGATGAAGCTTCCTTATCAAAGATGCCTTTGTTTCTTTCCCTCCAAAGCATATAAACAAGCAAACCATTAGCTCTTCGTTTCGCTTTGGCAGTCGACGACTTTCCCCTGGATATCTTGAGCATCCAGTCTCTCCATTGTTCCCAGCCAAGTGGTTTTTGGTTAAGTCCTAACTTGGCTAGGACAGCTTGCACTATGGCTTGCGAATAAGAGCATAGAAAGAACAAGCGATCACGATCTTCACTGTCCAATCCACACAACTCACATCTGTCTTCCTGCGGTACATCTTGCTTCATCAATCTGGATTTTAGCTGCAGTCTATTCTTCTCTAACAACCAGAGGATTATGGAATGTCTGGGTCGAATACAAGAATCCCAGATCAATTTCCACCATGTCACTTTCTGCTCATGTTACGATTTAAATCTTGAGACAATCTCAAAATTATAATTCAGCAGGCAATCGATCAATTAACAAGCAAATTAAAAAATAACAGGAACGAAAAACGACACCAGATTTACGTGGAAAAACCCTCAAGAGAAAGAAAAAATCCACGGGAAGAAAAACTCACTGATCAGATTACAGAGATTTGATCTCTCCTGTGTATCGCTGTAAAAACCCTAATTTCTCTCTCACTTTATTTTCTACACAATAAGGATCTATTTATAGGGAATATAAATCTAAAAAGTCAACGCCAAATAATAACAATCTCCACCTCTGGTATTTATTTCGCGATCCATACCAGAGCAACTCACTAACGAACTCTCATGCCACAGTCTGGCACGTCCTCACATCCCCCTTCGTATGGCGGAGATGCTCCACCACAAACTCAGCACGAAGAAATGTTGATCAAGTCTAAGTAGCGCTCAAACTTGATCTTGGGAACTATCTTGGTAAGCATATCTGCCGCATTCTCCTTTGTGTGAACTTTCTGCAAATCTACAACGTCGGAATTCAACCACTCTTTAATTTTGTGGTAACGAAAATAAATATGGTTCGTCCGAGCGTGGTACACCGGATTTCTTGCCAAGAAGATCGCACTCTGACTGTCACATAACATGCGAATATCTTTTTCCTGCTTGAACCCAAGTTCCTCAACCAGATACTTCAACCACAATGTCTCTTTTCCACCCTCTGTCAATGCCATATACTCTGTTTCCGTGATAGACGACGCAATCACATCCTGCAACACAGACCTCCAGCTCACAGGTTCACCACAGAAGGTAAAAACATATCCGCTCATAGACCTCCTGGAATCCAAATCACCTGCATAGTCTGCGTCCACCATCCCAAGCACATCACTCTTTGTAACCTGGCCATCAAATAAGATGCCTTTCTGTAGTTCCAGCCAGGTACCGCATAATCCACTTCACAGCATTCCAATGCTCTTTTCCTAGATTAGCCATATACCTACTAATTACACCAACAGTTTGAGCAATATCTGGACGAGTACTTACAATAGCTTACATGAGACATCCTACCGCATTAGCATACGGTACACGAGACATATGCTCCATCTCTTCATCTGAATCTGGACACAGTTGAGCTGACAGCTCAAATTCAGCACTCAAAGGAATTGCCACTGATTTTGTGTCCTTCATGTTGAACCTCACCAAAATCTTGTCAATGTAGCCTCTCTGAGTAAGCCATAATTTCTTTGATACTCTATCACGGACAATCTCCATGCCTAGAATCTTTTTCGCAGCATCAAGATCTTTCATCTCAAATTCTGAGTTCAACATTCGTTTCAGTTGAAGAATTGCATCTCTATTCTTCGAAGCTATTAGCATATC
Source organism: Drosera spatulata (assembly GCA_035668315.1). Classification (NCBI taxonomy): domain Eukaryota; kingdom Viridiplantae; phylum Streptophyta; class Magnoliopsida; order Caryophyllales; family Droseraceae; genus Drosera; species Drosera spatulata. The sequence continues at coordinate 944 of JAOVYX010015867.1, read as the reverse complement.
ATCTACATAGAGACTAAGCAGCACAATAGAACCATCATCACAAAAGCAAAAATAAACACAAGGATCATACTGATTACGAGAATATCCGTGAGAAACTATGAACCCATCAAACCGCTTGTACCACTGCCTTGGCGATTGCTTTAGGCCGTACAACGATCGCTTCACCTTGCAAACCAACCCTTCTTTTCCAGGTTCCACGAACCCCTCTGGCTGATTCATGTAGATGGTTTCCTATAAAAACCCATGAATAAATGTTGTCTTCACGTCCATCTGCTCTACCTCCATGTCAAATGCTGCGACCAATGCCAAGATCAATCGAATAGATGTGTGCTTCACCACTGGAGAGAAGATTTCGTTGTAATCAATACCTTCTTTCTGAGAAAAACCCTTTGTCACTTGACGAGCTTTGTATTTCTCACCCTCCTTAATTCTGAGCACCCACTTGTAATCAACTGGCTTCTTTCCTTCTGGAAGTTTCACAAACTCCCAAGTTTGGTTCTTCTTGAGCGACTCCATTTCCTCCACCATAGCTATCAACCATTTATCACGGTTAACCGAGTTGATAGCTTCATGGTAAGAACTAGGATCACCTCCACCAACAAACAATGCGAAAGCAAGCATGTCTTCAAAACCATATCTTTCAGGAGCCTTTGGATACTGCTTATCTCTACCTGAGGCAATACTGTATGGCTCCTGCTGTTGCACTTAGTCTGTATCATCTTCAACCTGCTCGAACTGGTCAACCTGATCAATCTGATCAATCTCTGTCGAGCCCTGCTGATTTGAAACTTGCTCATTCAACTCCGGAAGCTCTATCTCGATCTGCTTATCATTGACATTAACATTTTTCTTGTTCTGTTTTACCATATGATCTTCATCAAAGATCACATCTCTGCTGACCACTTTCTTCTTTGCTACAGGATCCCACAACCTATAGCCCTTCA
>JAOVYX010015866.1:0-26406 GCA_035668315.1 Drosera spatulata | reverse complement strand
TGTGGGACACTTATGGATTCCCGTTGGATCTTACTCAGGTAAGAGCAAGTTTATAGGGCTTGCCCTTCTGTTGGTTCATATTTTGGTTGCTGTACTTGATATATATAATAAATCTAATTTCACTTACCATTATGATCAGCCGCATTATTCAGGTTGTATATTTACTCAATTCAGTAAAAGGAAAAAAAGAAAGTTGAATCCAAATATTTCGCTCTATAAATTTTTAGCTAATCTTCATCTAAGTGAAACCTCATGATAAATAATGGATACTTCACTTTTTTATCAACAAACTTAGTTAATGATATTTTATTGAATCCGTCTTGTATTTTTTGATATGATCCTGATGTGCTTGTTATATCACTAGTTAATGGCAGAGGAAAGAGGTTTAACGGTTGATATTGAAGGTTTCCACAAGTCCATGGACGATGCAAGGGAAAGATCAAGGGTTGCCCAGAATAAGGTATCTTTTATTCTGTCAGTATTTTCATTCGCAGCGATTAAGATTTGGATCTGTTACTTACTAATATTATGCTCATACGATTGTTACTTTTAGCAACTGATTAGCCATTGAATCGAGAAAATATGAAACACTAAGCATTGTCTTGTCTACCTATTCAACATTGTTCTTTGTGCACATATGTTAAGCGTTTACTATGTCGTAAATATGTAAGTGCATGTGTCGACAAGTAATAAAGTGGAGAGTAAGAGTATCGTCCCACGAGGAACTTGGTCTATAATGATCAACATTGGTAGTTCTAATGGGTCAAACTAGGATGGTCGAGTGAGGTTTTATCTAACGTAACGAAAGAAATGTGAAACTACGCCAACATGTTACGCTTAACGACGAGTGGTATGGATGTGAAGTTAGGGTCTTGATCTCGTTATCCTCGTGTATAATCATTCTGTTTACTCTAATCTAGTTGTTCTTTTAGTGAACAGTTCTAGTCCCTCTTGAGATTTAGAGTAAATCTTAATAGGCGTCACCTCAACGCATCTCTACGAGAGATTAACGCAATTAAGAAGTTATGCGCACGATGGTTCCCCTTAGATGACTATGAGACTCACGCGAGCGGTCTCTCGACCTCGCGTTCAACTTAAGGTAAAGGTTGTCTAGGTCTCGTCTACGTCTATCCTCTTAGAATCAAAGCAAACTACAAGTTCAACGCTTGGTGATCAAACAAACGAGACATTATGTTCAATAACCAACACATAATCATATACAATGAACGAACAACTAAATCAAAGCATGAAAATGATCATAGTACTATTCAAATTACCTCACGACCCTAATGGAAGGTTTAGCTCATGATTCGAAGATAAATACAAATCATCAAACACATGATGTGCATACAAGTCATAATCATCTAGAGTCTCGAAACACTAAGGGAAAAGGTAAACCAAGGATGGCCTCCACTAGATTAGAATGAGGATGAATGAACTTGATCCTTCCTTGATCTTCTTCTCCCTTCTTTGATGATGATATGATGATTGGAAAGCCCCAAAACAAGCTCCAAACATCACCAACACTTAACCACTACACAAGATGATGAACGAAGTGGCAAAATAGGGTCTTTTTGTGTGTGGGATGAAGGAGGACATGCCATGTAAGTTCCTTGGACCTACACCACGTGTGGAAGGGTTGTGGTTGCCCAACGGGCCGCCTCGTTGTGGCCCCTTTTTGTCCGGACCCACTCGTCTTATTCAACTCGTTTTATGCCCGTTTGATCTCCGTTTTCGACGTTCTTGGTCTCGTTTTGTCCCACTTGCAAAAACAAACATGAAAATATATGAATCAACTCAATGAGAGGCATTTAACATGATCGAGATGCGTAATTCATGCCAAGATGCTGTTAAGATCACAACAATGGTGGTGCAATACTTTGAATTTCTAGAGAGAAGATTTATAACAGCAAGAGAGAGAGAAAAAGGGAGAAATGAGAGAGAGAGAGAAAGAACTAGAGAGAGAAGAGAGATTTGTTATTGAATTGGCAAATGTTAGTTGGTTCCCCAACAACTAATGGCGTGCCTTATACTTGACCTGCCTGCCAGCTCAACCACAACTCAATAACACTGGCATGTACCTTACACGTGCTTATTCAACAAACACAAAGAAAAAGAAAATGAGAGCCTCAACTCATACATGCCTAACAACTTCTATTCCCTTACAAATTTCTTGTCCTCAAGAAGTACTAGGGCTGCAAATTTGCTTAATAAGCTCGAGCTTGACTCGTGTTCGCCTCGTTAAAAGCTCGGTCAAGCTTGTTCAATTATTAAATGAATTGAACATGAACAAAATATTAAGCTCGTTTAAATAAACGAACAAACATGAGCAAAGTCTTGCTCAGCTCGGCTCGTGCTCAAGTTCGGTTCGATTAGCTTGATAAGAGCTCAAAAAGGGCTCGATTCGATAAGGACTCGTTAAGAGCTCGAATTGTATATAAAATAAGTCTTATTTGTATTCGTATATTAAAAAATGTTATATTTTAAAAAAACTATTATATATTAAAATAATCTAAAATATTTGCATCAAGGTGAGTTCAAACGAACCTAATGAGCCACTTAACGAACGAGCTTTTAAACGAAGTGAACGAGCCGAACTTTTAACTAAACGAATCGAACTTGAGCAAGATAAAAAAATAAACGAGCAAAGCTCGAAGAACCCCTGTTCGCTCAAGCTCGGCTCGATTACCACCCCTGACAAATACTAATCAAAATTCGAATTAATAGGATAACGAGGCTTCATCACATCCAGACTCTCCCAGGTTGCATCATCCATCGAATATCCTTGCCATTGAATCAAAACTTCAGCCTCAGCTTTACCTTCTTTCTCACCTTTCTTCTGTCAAGTATTACCACAAGCCACAACTTCTGCACACCATCAATAGCATAGGCAGGCAACACTACACCAGTTAACCTCTCCCTTACCTTCTTCTTCAGTAGAGATACATGGAACACATTGCGAATTCTAGCCTCAGGGGGCAATCCCACATATAAGTCGTCTTGCTAATCTTAGCCCCAATTTGAAATGGCCTAAAGTACTTGGGAGAGAGCTTGTTCGACGCCCTTTGAGTCACAGACTGGTGTTTGTAAGGCTTCAGTTTGACAAATACCCATTTACCCTCCCCAAACTCACACTGACTTCTCCTCTTATTTGTTGAGTTCTGCATCTTGAACTGAGCTCTTGCCAAGTGGCGTTTAAGCTCCTGAATCAAATCCCCCCTTTCCCTTAGAAGCTTATCCACATATTCAACCCTTGCATCACCAGCAATATAGGGAATATGAGGTGAAGGAATCACACACAGCTTGAAAAGGTGTCATTTGGATAGAAGTGTGAAAGGTGTTATTGTACCACCATTCAGCCAAAGACAACCAAGAAATCCATTGCTTGGGCCTATCCTCTGTCATACGTCGAAGGTAAGTCTCCAGACACCTATTCACCACCTTCAATTGCTTATCCGTTTGAGGATGATAACTAGAGCTGTAGTGTAACTGGATCCCAAGAGTTTAAACGACTCCTTCCAGAACAAGCTCAAGAAGGTAGCATCACGATCGCAGACTATCTTCATGGAGATTTCCACCTATGCCCGAGAAAGAATTGGTAGTGGTTGTAACAACCCTGGAGTGGCCACAATCTCGTATTTATATCTCTGGCAAGTATCACAGGACCTCACGTAATTTTTCACATCCCTCTTCATTCCTTTCCAATAAAAGAAATCTGACATCCTCTTTAAAGTAGCCTTGACCCCTAAATGACCAGCCCTAGAAGAATCAGGCATCAACTTAATGAGGTCATTCCTCAGGTCATCATCCTCAGGAATCAACTTCCCCTTCCTTCGAAGCTCATCCTGAGACCAAGTAAACTTCCCAGACTGCCCTGTCCTCTGTCCTAATTCCTGAATCAATTGCTTCACCTTGCTATCTTCTTGTCAACCCTTAATAATCCTATCAAGTTAGTCTGATGAAATGGTACTCACAACCATGGAAGTGATCTGACTATAAGGAATTCTTGTCAGTGCATCAGCGGCCAAGTTCTCCTTCCCTTTTCTATATATAATATCAAAATCATATCCCATTAACTTGGACAACCACTTCAAATGAGTTTGAGACACTATCCATTGCATACACCAAGGCCAAGAGTTCTTTATCGTATACTTATAGGCAAGCATTCCTCGGTGACAAAATTGTGCTGATGAAGGCAATTGGATGCCCTCCCTGCATCAAGACTACCCCTATACTATCCCCAGAAGCATCAATCTCAACTTGGAATTCCTCCCCAAAATTAGGCAATGCTAACACTGACGCACACACCATAGCCTCCTCAAAGCTATGTTGAGCCTTCTTAGACCAGTCAAAAGCATCCTTTTTAAGAAGTTTTGTCAAGGGCCTACTGATCTTATTGTATCCCTTGATGAACTTTCGATAATACCCTGTCAATCCTTGGAAGCCCTCAATTGTCTTAAAGTCACAGGAGCTGGCCAATGAACCATAGCCTCAATTTTCTTAGGATTAGTGGGGACTTTCTTCACCAGAAATCAAATTACCCAGGTACTCCACCTGTGATACCCCAAATACATATTTGGACCTTTTGGCAAACGAGGTGTGCTCTATCAAAATACTCAAAGTGTCCCTCAGGTGCTACATATGATTATCCCAAGAAGAGCTGAATACCAAAATGTCATCGAAGAATACCAAGATGAACCTCCTTAAGTGAGGCTTGAATATGTCGTTCATCAAACCTTGGAAGATAGAAGAGGCATTCGTCAAGCCAAAAAGCATGACCAAGAACTCATAGTGCCCTTCATGAGTTCAAAATGCAGTCTTGGATGCATCAAGGGAACCCATCCTTATTTGATGGTATCCAGATCTTATACACTGGACCCATGCAACTCATCGAGCAACTCCTCAATCACAGGGATTGGGTATTTGTTCTTAACAGTGTGCTTGCTAAGCTCCCTATATTCCAGTCACATCCTTGATGACCCATCCTTCTTCCTCACTAACACCACAGGAGACGAAAAAGGACTGACATTGGGCTGAATAACACCATTCTCTAGCAATTCCTTGATCAACTGCTCTATAATATCCTTTTGAATATTAGGATATCGATAAGGCCTTACATTCACTGGAAGGATACCCTCCTTGAGGAGGATTCTGTGGTCACAGCTTCGATGGGGCGGCAAGGAAGAGAGAGTTTGGAGGACATCCTCAAACTCCCTCAGAAGTGAATCCAGTTCTTCCTTTTGAAGCACATCAATACTAGGAAGACTCATGCTCTAAAATGCTCCAGAAATTAAGGATAGTGAAGGTACCTCCTGAGCACTCCCATCCATTCCTCCAATAGGACCAAGAACTTGCAAGGCATAGAGTTGATGAGACCCAACACATATCTTATTCAGTTGTTTGTCTCTTTGGCCTTCAAGCTCCCTCTTCTTACACCCTTCAACAGCATCTTACTCCCCTTATGATCGAACTTCATGGTCAGTTGAGCAAAATCCTAAAGCACCTTGCCCAAGGTTGAAAGCCACTGAATCCCAAGCTCCATCTTATAACCACCCAAAGACAACAACATCACCTCACCCTAAAACTCAGAACCTCCCATGATCCACCTAAAAGACTTGAACAACTCTTTGAGTGTCCAAGGAACTCCCATCAGCAACTCACCTGTAGAGGCTTAGGCATTCCAACCTCCAGCACCCCTAACCTCTTAGCCACCTCGACATCCAAAAAATTATGGGTACTACCAGAATCTATAAGAATATGTAGGGGTTTCCCCTTCACCAGACCAGTCACCCTCATAGTTTGGTAGGCATTTTCCACAGTCAAGGCACAAGTGGAGATATGTGGAGTTTCCTCCATGGCCACCTCTGTATCTTCCTTTAACTTAACTGCTTCTTCAACCTCAGACTCCCCATCCTCAGGACACACCATAATGCTTTTAAATTCTCCCTTCCTACACCTGTGATCAGGGATAAATTTCTTATTACAAAAGAAACAAAGGTTATTCTCCCTTCGTTCCCTAATCTCCTTACCAATCAACATCTTAGAACCCCTTCCCATACCATATGGAGTAATCTCGGAGGAAGAAGTGAACTGCACCCCAGCTTTCGGATTGAAGGAAGTTCTTGGAGTAGGCAAGAGTGAAGGATTCCTAGGGGTCTGCAGCCTTTTCTTGTGTGGCAGCAAGAGTGTTCTCCTATAGTCTGGCGAGAGTGATAGCATGAGACAAGGTCCTGGGGTTGAACATGCGCACTGGTAACTGGATCTCATCTTTAAAACCACTTACAAAGTGACTCACAGCATGATGCTCAGGCAAATTCATCTTATTGAGTAGGGCATCAAACTGGTCATGATACATGAGTACAGTTCCTTCTTGCCTCAATGATTTCAACTCAGCCATGGGATCTAAAAACGGCACCTCATGAAACCTAGATTGAATAGCAAGTGCATATTCCTCCCACAACGGCCATCCCTCTAAGGGCCTCAACCTCATATAACTTTGGTGCCACAACAACGCTCTTCGTTCATGGTGAAGGGAAGCTATCTTGACCCTAGCCATCATCGGAGTCCCTTCAACCTCAAAGAATTGTTGACACCTATACAACCAATCTCTCACATTCTTCCCATCGAACCTAGGGAACTCCACCCTTGCCAACCTAGTCAACACATTCTGAGATTCAACCTGAGCTTGTCCTTGAATCGGTGCAGGCACAACCGCTGCAGGTGGTTGTTCACCCAAACCTACTCGAGGGTCATGTTGAACATCAAGATAAGGGCGATTACCTGCATTCAGTTCCCTCCTCAACTCATTCTGTTGTTGAATGAGCTGTTGTTGCTGTAGATTCAAGCTGTTCATCGATTCACGAATCAACGCCATCACTGACTCATTTCTTTCGAAGTTGCCTCAAAACAGATCCCTGAACTCCACTCTCAATCCCTCGATCGACTCCTTGAAACCTATTGGTCAATTCCTCCTCAATTGATTGATGATACTCCACCAACCTGGTTCCCTCAGCCATGACGTCGAACCAGCTCTGATACCAGATGATAAGATCACAACAATGGTAGCACAATCCTTTGAATTTCTAGAGAGAAGATTTATAACAACAAGAGAGAGAGAAAGGGTGAGAAATGAGAGAGAAGAAAGAACTAGAGAGAAGAGAGATTTGTTATTGAATTGGCAAAAGTTGGTTGGTTCCCCAACAACCAATGACGGGCCCTATAAATGACTTGCATGTCAGCTCAACCACAACTCAACAACACTGGCATGTGCCTTTACACGTGCTTATTCAACAAAAACAAAGAAAAAGAAAATGATAGCCTCAGCTCATATACGCCTAACAGATGCATTGAAAACCGAGAAGAAAATAAGGTCAAACGTGTATTTTTACACTCTAAATCAGCTGCTGATTATCAACATGCATACAATCTTTAGAAAAAAGGTTAATTTTGTATAATCGGGAAAAGTTTATTTCGGAGGTAGTGGTTATGTTGCTTTAAGTGTGTCTGTTCAGAAGGAATGATAGTTCCTTAGTTAATGGTTATGACACTGTGCGCATGTCATCCAATAGTGTGTCTTGGAAAAATTGAAAAAAGACGGTTGGCTAGCTCCAATTCTTTCTATGACTTGGTTTATCTTGTACATGCCCTCAGTTCCTATTTCACTTGTTTTTATTATCGATACTTTTGCAGCAATCTGGTGGGACAATCGCTTTGGATGCTAATGCTACTGCTTTTCTTCACGATAAGGGAACCCCGACAACGGACGACAAGAACAAGTTCATATGGTTTCAGGTATGACTGCTTAAGAGTTAACAGATCCTTGATTAGATGTTGAATTGGAACTGCACGAAGTTTTATTGCTTTAGTTTGTTTTCCCTTGTTACTGATGGGTCTTCTTGTCTTGTTCAGGATCATGAAAGTACCATTCATGCTATTTATACTGGACGAGAGTTTGTGGATAGTGCTGTAGCTGAGAATGAATATGGTGTTGTTCTTTCCTCTACAAATTTCTATGCTGAACAAGGTGGCCAGGTACTCCGCTGTTTGCAAATACCATGGTTATCCATTTTCACTAACTCCGATGTCATGTGCATTTGCCCGAACTATATGTTTAAATGAGAAATAACGGCTGTCAAAGGCGTCTTAGTTGTTAAGTCGTTTTACCTCTAGCACCTTTTACTATTTCGGTTTATAAGCTTGTAAGATTCTTAGGAAAAATTTGCAACTTAATCCTGTTTATTTGTTTGCTCTGGTTTTGGATGAGTAACTAGACGCATTGGCTGAGGTACTGTGTTTGTTTATTGTTGATGATATTGTTCTAGTAGAGATGGTACACAAGATAACTTATCAACTAAATGTATGAGCATTTAGACTCATTAAGTTGAAGTATTCTTTACTCGTCAATCACACCTTGATCATTTTGTCTCCACATGTCAGTCATTAATTAACAAGACTACATTATAACTAAATGTATGGATGTTTCTTTACAGATAACTTATCAACCATAGAAGTTGTGAATAGGGAACCATATGTTTAACAAGACTACATTATAACTCAAACCTAAACCACTATTGATTTAATCTATTGATGTTTTTGTTGATTTTTTCCTTTATGCTATGGTGTTAGATATTTGATACTGGATCACTTGAAGGCCCATTATGGAAGTTTGAAGTTTCTAATGTTCAATTATATGGAGGTTTTGTTCTTCATATTGGTTCCTTTGTCGGAGGATCCAGAGCATTCTCTGTCGGTGATAAAGTAGTTTGTAAGGTATTCCATAATCTACAATTATTAATCATCATTTGATTCAAAATCGTGTTGCTAATATTGGTGGTCTACTGGAACAGGTTGACTACAAAAGGCGTAAACTCATAGCCCCTAACCATACATGTACACACATGCTAAACTTCGCACTCCGGGTATGGCTTCAATATCTCAACAAGTAGATCAGATGATCAGATTGTCTGTTAAATCTTTTTTCTATAGTACAATCTCCCCATCTGAACATGGCGCAGGAAGTGCTTGGAAATCATGTAGATCAAAAGGGATCGATCGTGCTTCCTGAAAAATTAAGATATGACTTTTCTCACGGTAATTATTTTGTTTTCCTTTTTTATGCTAATTTCTTCTGGATCAATGCTCTTTTTTCTGTCGGTTTCTTTGATGCCTGCTGATTTGAACAGGTAAACCTGTGCAACCTGAGGAGCTTAGGAGGATTGAAGACATTGTCAGTGATCAAATCAAAGCTGAATTAGCTGTGTTTGCACAGGATGTATCACTTGCTGAAGCCAAGCGTATCAAAGGATTGAGGGCTGTGTTTGGGGAGGTACGTTCTTGTGTTAAAGCTTCTGATTCCATCCTTATGCCTGACCAGAAATGGCTCCGATTCACTTCATCCTCCTCATTTTTCTCCTTTTCTTGTTCTACTGTTCAGGTCTATCCGGACCCTGTAAGAGTTGTTGCAATAGGTAAAAAGGTGGAGGATCTCTTACAAGAACCAGATAATGAGGAATGGCTCTCGTATTCAGCTGAACTTTGTGGAGGTCAATGTCTTCATGATTCTTGACTATTTGCTCCAGTGCACAACACGTTTTTTTGTTGAAGTCGATGTTTCTGATGGAACGCAGGAACCCATATATCCAACACCAAGGAGGCCAAGGCATTTGCTCTCATATCCGAGGAGGCGATTGCTAAAGGAATACGCAGGATGACAGCTGTTACTGCTGATGGTGCCTTAGAGGCAATAGAGTTGGCACGGTCACTGAAGCAGGAAGTGATTGATGCATCAAAACTTGATGCAACTGAGCTCGAAAAGGTTCTTTTCTGCTTAATTTGTAGTTCCATATCTACTTGGATAATACTAGTGGTTGTTCACTTGTTCAATTAAGTGTATCTATGATATCCATGGAATGTGTGGTCGCATGTGATTTTTTTATTTTTTTTAAAGTTGACATATTTTCCTTATCTGATTCTATAGAAAGTGGCTTCTTTAAGAAGTCGCGTGGATGCGGCTGCCATTCCCGCGGTTATGAAGAATGATATACGTCAAATGATTTCTCCTCTCCAGGTATTCCAAGTTGTATGAAATATTAGTACCTTATAATTTCTTATTGGACTTTTTTTTTCACTTCATAATCCCTATCTAGATGACCCTTCAGCTTTTAAGTTATATCATGTATTTTTGGCTTTATTACAGGAGGAAGTCCGAAAGGCCCAGAAGAAGGTTGCAGAACAGAACATCCAGAGAGCAATAAAAGCGACCTTTGAAAATGCAGAAGCTGCTGTTTCAGACGGGAAGTCATTCTGCATCTCTCTTGTAGATGTCGGCTCGGATGCTGCTGCTGTCAGGGAAGCAGCAGTGAAAGTTATCCAGCAGAAGGTGTCTTTTTTCGTTCTGTTGCTATTCGAAGCCTTTAAGACAATCCTATGCATAAATTCAATTTTGTCTTAGTGAGTTCTCAATGGAAGGAAGACGAATTCCACTGTAGGGGTCTGTCATTTGTGATCACTTCGAGTTAAATTTGATTGGCACGGCTTGTTTGGTTGAACAGGGGATATCCGTCATGGTGTTTAGTGTGGATAAAACTGCAAACAAGGCATTTGTGTATGCCGGGGTGCCAGACAAAGAAGGCTTATGGAAAGGCTTAGAGGTCGTGGAATGGTTAAAAGTCGCCTTAGGTCCTCTGCAGGGGAAGTGTGGCAAGGGGAAGGCAGGTCTTGCTCAAGGCCAGGTCAGTATTTGACTTCGCTATCATATAATGTTGGGTGATTGTCATTTTTAATACTCGTATGGGATTGAAATTATTTTGATTTGGAAAGCATTTCCTGACAGGGTTCAACACTAATCCCATTTGAGTCAATCTTCTCCTCCCCTCTCACGAAGGCATTAAAATCACCTAATAATAACCATGGTCCATCATGAGCCTGGCTAAACTGACATTTCTTCCCATTAATCTGACCCTTTGGCGCCTATTGTTATGAGCGTATATGATTGAAACGTCGCCAGTCACATTATCATCCTTCCTTACTCGAGTCCAAATTCAAGCTTTGATCTGAAGCAGAGAGATAATTTAATTCTGCCTTCTCTTTATTCCAAAACAGCCATAAACGTAATGCAATCATTAAGAGCGAAATAGTAATTATTGAGATTGCCCCTTCCTTTGAAACAAGCCTAGTAAACTTCGACGCCTGTACTGTAATCTTCAAAATGGCAATAATATCCAGTTTATATTTGGTTGGAAAAACCTTATTGCGTTTTGTTTCTCGGGTTAGTTTAGGCCCCTAATGTTCTGTGCTCTGGTCATTGAGTTATCTCTCAGTCTCCTTTCCCAGGGCATCCAACTTATCTTTCTGTTTACTTCTGGATACATGCTTCCATCCCGCTTCCAGCTTAGAGGGACCCTTGTTAGAGTTAACTCTAATCTCCTGAGAAATAGGTGCCGCATGCTGATCAGGATCAGGAGCTGTATCTCTTACATCCTTCTTAACTGTCCACATCATTCGAGGTGGAGCTGCTGACCTACACGCATCAGCTGTATGATCCCCGAGTTTATGCTTAGGTCATGTTTGATACGCAGGATAAAAAGGATTGGATAACTTATCCTGTGAATTCCATGTTTGATAGGAAAAACTATACAGAGATTATGAATCCCACTTGATCACCTTTGATCCCCTCATATCAATCTTGTCGCCCCCATGGTAAAATTAATCCCAACCAGCAGGATAAGTACTTTCATTGCTGTTTGATTGTTGACCGTTGCCCGTCGCCCAACCATAGCATGTCATCCGGAGCCGGTCGCAAAACTGGCGTCCGTCGACCGCCTGTCCATCGTCAACCGCCTACCGTTGTTGTCCGCTGATTTCCGCACATCGCCCAATAGTCAACCGTAGTCTAACCCCCGCATGTCATACGATCACCGCATAAATACTTTTGTTAGAATTTGGTGTCGTAATTCCCTTTGTATTAAACATGATTTGTGAAAAGTAGGATGAGATAGTTAATCCCCGAATTAACAGTGAAGGGATTATTAATTTGTTTTGCCCCATCTGCGTACCAAAAGAGACCTTAAGAGTATCAAATAGGCAATCAGTCATACTTCATCTTCTGTCCATTTCGTTAAACAGTAACTTTTATGCTAGGCCTTGGGAGGCATCAATATTCGCCAGTAAGAGCATGTCCAATCGCGAGAGGCGCTTTGTCATAGACAAAGCTAAATTTTAGCAAATGTCATGTTGCTATAATATATCTATGTTGTTCCAATGGTAACATGTTATATTTCATGACAATAATTTTGTCATAGGCAAAGCTAAAATTTTGTAATTGAAAACACCAATGGAGCAAAAATTTTGGGCATCATTGTTATGTGTTGGCTTTAGCATCCCATTTGCCTTATGCATTGGACCATCTCTAATCTAACATACGAAATTTGTTGCTTGCTAGCAGTCACATGGTCTGTTGGAATTGGATTCCAAACCTTCCCAGCCACTTGTTTAATACTCTAGGTTCTGAGAACTGCAAATGGAAAGTCCTCTGGATGAAACTATTTTGATTTGCTAAAATGTTTTTCTGAGGGAAGACCCTGTGGTCAACCCAGTAGCCCGCAAATCAGGCTGACCGCTTAATCCAGTTGACCACTTAATCCGGCACATCGTCTGACGGACTCAAACCCCACTTAGCAGCTTATCAGTCTGGAGATTTGAACTCTTGACCTCGTCGTCATGGACTGCTTACCATGTGGGGTGGGGTGGACCCAAAACTATTTTGATTTTCTGGTCAATTTAAGGATTTTTCATGATCCGAATGTTCCGTTTTGTATGTATGTTTCAGGGTATTGATGCATCGAAGCTAGAAGAGGCCATAGAGCTGGCGAACTCCTTTGCATCATTGAAATTGAGTGGGCGATGAGTCTGCTTTCACTGCATTCTTTAAACCATTCAGTTTTCATCATCAAATACAGGCGGTTCTGCAAGCATTTGTATTATTGTAAAATTAGCACGATATTGTACTTCACTTGAGCAACAGCAATATGACTACTTTGACCATTAAAGTAATCATTGCTTTAGATAGTTACCAGTTTTCATCATCTTTTTGACCTTGAACATACTGAATCGCCAGAAATTGCTGCATATCTGGTTGTGAAAAACACAGATTAGATTGAGCTCGGCAGAGTGATCAAATCTTTGTGGTTGTCTCATTTTGTGTGCATCCATGAGTGGCGAGAAATTTGATATTCTGTTGGTACGTTTGCTCTACCTGGTGAGACTTAATTCATATATTTTTCCCTAAGGTATCACAAACGACGTAATGATCACTATTGATGAAGAAATAACAAATAGAGTGTGAAGGAATGAATCTTAACAATTTATGTTGTTATTTATTGTAATTAGGAGTTTTTTATGTTGTAATGCCTGAGCATTTCGCTAGGGTAATGTTCATTGCTAGTAACAATACAGAGGTAAGAGTATGACGGGACTATGATGTTTAGCGCTCATAACACAAGTAGGTGAAAACGTTAGCAAAAGAGACAAACGAAACGACAAATGGCATTTTGACACTTCAGCCGCTTATGATAAACTTAGTTGATCAATGAAATATTAACACATAAGGTACATGTGTCACAATGAGGACTTGCCACCATAAGGATACTAAGGATTATATGTGTCAAATTTTGATCAAAGTTAAGGATTATCGACATGCTAAGGGTTACTAGGGACGCTAAGGGTTCTTGGAGGTCAAGTCATACCTTTTAAGATTCAAGAGAATCTAGTAATGTAAAAGGTAACTATATATATGATCTTTTATGTGACATGGTTTATTTTCAAGTTCATGGTTTTATCAATGTTTGAATGTTTCATAAAGACCAACTCATCGTTTCACGTTATGGTTTTACTGAACGTTTTAGTATCTTACGAAAGATGAACCTCCTTACTTACGAAATCCATACCTTAAGAAGTTATTGTTATGATCACCGACAAGTATCTTTTCCATGATCTAAAATAAGAATTTTTCACAAAGGTTTTTCGAGTTGGTGACAAGGACCATGTGTCACCAAGAGCAAGTAAGGAAACATATTCCCGTCAAGTATTCAATGACATATGTCTGATGGTCCTTAACGACTCATGGTGCACCTAACATGTCATAATGATGCCCAGTATATCTAGTCATGACCACTCGCAACCCAAGTTTCAAGAATCTTTAAGTGTTTTTCAAGAAACGCTTACATGATTCAAGTATCACAACCCAATTTGCTAACACGTTTTCAAGTAGGGTTTAGGGAATATGATGCTAACATTATGTGTTGTTAAGGATTAATGAATGGTGGAGATTAAAGGATTGGGGAATTTCAAAAACAAAAACCGTTTTAAAAAAACTCCACCGTTGGATGTGTCCTAGAAACACATAACTTATATGCTGCTAATAACAAACTCCCTTTGTCCTTTCAAGTATTGCCTTCATGTTTACTAATACATTTCAAGTATTGCAATAATGTTTACTTATGTGTTTTAGGCATTCAAGAACTTAAACCCTTCTTCTTCTTTAAGAATTGTCATGAACTTTTAACTTTCCAAGAGGCATTTGTTACAAGCTTTAAAAAACCTCAAGGTTACGAATCCTTGGGTTTGCGTATCATAGTATAGTTACTGTGATTTTTGTTTCACTTTTCAAATTATTTAAGTACTTTCAGGTCTAATAAGGAGATTGAGGAGCTAGGCATACTAGACGGGCAATAAAAGCTAGCGACAAATTGGGACGAAAAGGTACAGGTATGTGTTCATGTTTTATAAGAGCCTTGTGGTTTAGTCTTAGGGTTAGACCATGGTGCTAACGCCTCTTAAGCAGGTTTGAATTTCGAGACGTTATAATTAAAAATTAATGATTTACTTCATTGTAATTAAATCATTGCTTTCAGAATAATGATGAATAATGAAAGTTTTTAAGGAAATATATGAGTGAAGTTGAATAAAACTTTCTTTGTGAACTATTGTAGGAACTGATTTTATATCACTTTTATCAGTAAAGTAAACAACTTAAAATAAATTATTGAAAAAATAGTAATAATTGAAAATCCTATTACTATCATCAAACTGTAATATCTATACTTGGATCAAGAAAGTAAATTTTCGTATATTATTTATTCAGAAATAAATAGGCTTAGTGAATTTATCACTTTTTTGTATTCTAAAACCATGACAAACCTCACAAAGTTGAAATTTAGAGCAATAAACTTATCAAGAGAAAATTATCTGTCATGAAGCTTTAATATTGAATTACACCTAGATGCCAACACACTTAAACATACCATAATGGAGAACAATCAAGAAACTCCACACAAAAATTCTCCATGAGAGGTTGAAATCTGAATATCTTATAATAAAAAAATCCATATGAGTAATAGATTAGTATGAAAGGAAGATTTGACCATCATAAGTTGATATTTCTTCTTGATACCAGATATAAATGACATACTCTAAAGTTATAAGATTTTAAATCTATATAAGATTATAATTCAGCATTATTTAATATTACCTCACATATGATGCTATATAGAGAACCTATATCTGAGAAGGAAATGTTAGAGAAAATTTATTCCATTTTTCATCCCCAAAATGTAACTCTGATGCATCACTATAGGATTATGAAATTTATTGAGTATAGTGAATTATTTCATGCCACCTGGTTGCTGAAAAAAAAAAAAACCAGAATTTGCTGATGAAAAAATTCCATGACTCGTCCAGTTAATTCCGCTCCTTTGGCAGAAACAATGGCCACCAGAAGTGAATTGGCGCGGAAGGGGACAAGGTCATGGGGGTGTTCGTGATCGTGGAAAACAATATAATGGACGTTACAATCCGATTATAAGTGTAGGCCACTAGAAGTAGCAAGATGATAATCGGCCACAAAAGAGGGAAAAACTCCATATAACAGACCCAGGAAAAATGTAAAAGAAAAGTGTTTTACATGTGAGATGGAAGATCATTGGCCCTGATCTTGCAAAACTGTTATCACTTTGTTGATCTTTATCAAAATTCAATAAAGATAAAGATAAAGATAAACGCTAATCGATTCCATCACCTCAAAGTATTTCACATTTAGTTGGGTGTTCCAATACTAAAACAAACGACAAATATAATAAAGACGTTGAATATGAAACTTTTGAATAGTGGAAATGTATTTCTATTTCTCCTTGAAGTTTTACTATTGAATTTTCAGTGGGTGTTCTGCTTTTCTTAATTCAAGCAATGTAATAAACTTTTTATTAGTAAATATTTTGTTTATAATATTATCATGTACGATATGTGCATTGTTGATAGTGCAACTACTCATACAATTCAAGTAAGAAATATTTTTTTGATTTTAAAGATGGCTAAAGCAAATGCTAATATAATATCAGGTACTTCAAAGATCATTGATGGTTTTGAAAGCCCTAATTTTGTATTACAAAATGATATGCAAATCCATGTCAAGCATGATTTATACTCCCAAAATTATTAAAAAAAAGTTAAAAAATAAAATAAGTTTCAAGGGTATTCTTCTTAATGGTTTTCATTTAGAAAGTACAAGTAAAGATGGTAAACAATATCTTTATACAACATTTTTAACTTTTAGGAGCAAACAAACCCTTGAAAAACTTATGGCTTTTCCATCGGGGTTGTATACTGTCAAAACACAAGTTATGGATTCAAGATTATTGAGTCACACAGTGTTATAGATTCAAAATCCATTGATCCAAATACAATTTTACTATGGCACGAGCGACTTGCTTATCCAAGTACTATAATCATGCGTCATATCTTTGAAAATAACAAGGCTACCTTCTCTATTCCTTGCTGCCTTGTTTTGGCTCCATGCAACACTTTGCTAACAAAATAAACTGGTTTCTGGATGTTACCTTCAACTCGGACAAGAATCGCCGAGACCGCCTCCTCGGACGAAGCTAGATAAAGGTATAACTTTTCATCTTCAAGTGGTTTGGTTAGCAAAGGTATTTCTTTGAGTTAAGACTTCAGTTGTTTGAAAGCTTCTTGATACTTCGAACTCCATTCCAAAGTAGAATTTGCTCCTCTTACAGCCTTGAGAAAACAAAGAGTTCTTTCTGCCCCCTTCAACATAAATCTTCCTAATGCTGCTAAGAATCTGTCAACTTCTGAACTTCTTTCTTCGTTCTTAGAGGTCCCATTTCTAATATAGCTTCTACCTTGATCAAGTTGGCCTCTATGCCACACTGCATAATCATATATCTCAAAAATTTTCCCAAGGGGACGCAAAAAGCGTACTTGGTCGGGTTTAGCTTCATATTGTTCTCTTTTATGAGGGTGAAGGTTTCTACTAGGTCGGTAGGGTGATCTCTGGTATGCATGACTTGGTTGGCATATCATAAACATACACCTCAATCTTAGTCTTCAATAAAGGTTGGAAAACTTTATTCACTAATGTTTGATATGTTGCCCATGCGTTTTTTAATCCAAACGTTATCATAATATATCAATAAGTACCTTCTTCGGTTATGAAGGAAGTTTTTTCTTGGTCTTCTTTTACCATGAAGATTTGATTGTAACCAGAGAAAACATCCATGAATGATAGCAACTCATGGCATGAGGTAGAATCTACGACCTGGTCTATCCGAGATAAAGGATAACAGTCTTTTGGACAAGTCTTGTTGAGGTCGGTGAAATCGACGTACATTTTTTACTTTCCATTTGCTTTCTTTATCATCACTTCATTAGCGAACCACTTCGTATAGTCTATTTCTCTAATGAAATTAGGGCTAAGGAGCTTTTCTACTTCTTTCGCAATAGCCTAATTTCTTTCCGGGACGAAGTGCCTCTTCTTCTGTATGATTGGTTTCATAGTTGGATCTACAGAAAGTCGGTGCTCTATGACCTCTGGGTTTATACGTGGCATATTTGAAGTTTGCCAAGCGAAGACATCTGAATTCTTCCTAAGAAATGTAATCAAGTCGGTTCGAGTTGGTTCTTACAGTAAGGATCCGATCTTGACGCATTGGGAGTTATCTTCGGGTTGAAAAGGTTTGTCTACCAATTCCTCTATCGGTTCTGGTCCTTTCTTTTCTTCTCTTAGATCAAGCTGTAGTTGCATTGCTTCTTTTGGGATCCGACCGAGTTGACAGTGTCTCCAAGTTGCCAGATAGCATTGTCAAGACTCTTTCTGGTCTCACTAATATCTAGTTTTTTAAAGGGAGTTGGGAACTTGATCATCATGTATCCTGGTGCAATAATCATCTTTAGGTCGAAGATGGATGGTCGACCTAAAATACCGTTGTGAGCAAAAGGAAGATCCACAATTGTGAAGTCGGTCATCTGAGTTTGAACTTTCCTTGTATTCTCGTCTCCTTCGTTAAAGGAAGAGTAATGTGTCTTTTTGGTAATATGGTACTTTCTGTGAAACTTACCAAAGGAATTTTGCATGGTCTCAAGTCTTTCTCGGTTAGTCCCATCCTTTTGATTGTGTTGAAGTAGATGATATCTACCGATGATCCTGTATCTACCAATATCTTCTCGACATCAAAGTCGTCGATGTGTAGAGTCAAAATCAATGGGACTGCATACGGGAAGCTGATTCCTTCATTATCTTGTGGTCCAAAATTCACCTCGGCTTCATACCGAGCCTTCTTTGGTTCAGAGACGGTTGACTTGATGCATTTAATATTAACCTCTGATAATGACAGACTTTCCATTGGTAGAAGTCCTCATGTGATGATGTTGATTCTTAGTCTTTGAGTTGCCCTTGGTTCATCTCCTTTAGTCTGAGTAGAGCGATCTTGTTCCTTTGATGGTGATCATTTCGTTCTTTCCCTCTCCAACTTTGGTTATTCACGAACTTTTTCATATATCCTTTTCTCATCAAGTCTTCAATTGTGTCTTTGAGATGTCGACATTCATCTGTACTATGCCCATGATCACGATGATACATGCAGTAACGATTCATATCTTTTCTCCCACTTTCAAACCTTAATTTTTCAAGTGAGTCAACAAGGAAATTTTCTTCCATGCGGCTTGTAATATTTCACTTCTCGAGATGTCGAGGGGGGTATATGCCGCAAAGATCATCCCAGCTTCCGTCCTTCCTTGCCCCTTTCTCATCTTGGGGGTGACCTTTTTCCGAATTGACTTTTTATCCTGCTCATTTAGATCGACACGAGGTGTGGGCCAACTTTTGATCCCTTTAGCTCGGTCTCGAGAAGCTAAATAGCTTCGGCTCCTTCATATTTGTTCAACTCTTACATTAAGTCGTCGTATTCCCATGGTGATTTTAGGTTTAACTGATAGAAAGGGTTAGAACTTTCCAATCCATTGATAACCGCATCAGTTTTTTGTTATTCGCTTAGTTTCTTGGCATTGACATCAACAATATTAAATCTTTTGAGATAATTGGAAAGTTTCTCACCTGGTTTTTGAAAAGGTTGACGGAGATGATTCAAGGTGACCTTTATTCCTTGACTATTGATGAAGTATTTGGTGAACATCCTTGTGAAATCCAAAAACGAATCTATACAGGCTGGTGAAAGTGAAGCATACCAGGCTCGGGCTGCATCTTTGAAAATCGTGGGAAAAGCTTTGCATAGGATGACTTTGTTGGCTTCAAAGATATCCATGATAGATTCGTAGTTCTGGACATGGTAGTAATGGTTGGTAGTTCAATCGTATGTCTCTAGTTGTGGCATCTTGAAACGCTTCGGTGGTGTTCCTCCGAGTATTCTATTAGAAAAAGGAGAGATTTTTCTTATTTCGGCCTTGTCTTTTGCCAAGTTGTCCATCTTTTTCTATCAGTTGCTCAATTGTCTTCATGATACCTTGATCTGCTGCTAGGCTCAGGCTATCCGAGTTGACTTTTCCTTCGTCTATGGCTGTTCGACTTATCGATCTTTAACTTCAGGTTCTTATATCTTTACCTTTTCTGATGTCTAAGTCCACTATACTAATGTCAAGAAGTATTCTTGGGCTGATTTTACTTGTTGCGGGCTTGTCTTTCGAAAGCTCTCTCCTTTGTAACCCGAGTTGATGATCCGAGAAAGATTGATTTGCAGTCGTTACCTTTTTAATGGTCTCCTCCATTGATTTCTGCATCTCTTTCTTGAAATTCTCGAACAAGGATATGATTCCTGATAGTAATTGTTCCAGTCCATCATTTGGAACTCGATCTCGGATTCGACAATCGTTGTGAGTTGAACTGTCACTTCCTACCATGGTCGGTCCTTTGTTTAGGTTGTTATGCTCTAAACTTCGGGGATGATTCTCTCCCCGGTCATTATTAGTTTGACCCCGAGTTTTTTGCGACATCTAATCAGAGTTCCTTACTTGATGCGTCAAACTGTTTGCATAAAACAGTTATGAGATCGAACGGTCAAGGATCGACGATCTCTTGATGATGATGACGACGATGACGGAGCCATCTAACGATGACGAAGACTCTAGAGACAAGAGAGAAAACAATAAAAATAATAATTATATTATATGTGGAATATGAAGTTGGGACCTATGTCTTGAATCCCTCTATATTTATAGATTTTTTACATGATATAAAAATAATAATATTATCTCTAGGAAACTTGGCTAGAAAGATAAGCAAAGAAACATCTCGCGAGATTATCTTATGCTAAGATTTTAACTCTTATGATTATCTTCTAACTTTCTTCATCTACTATTATTATCTTATCTTTACGTTAAAAGTAAGATGATCATTATTTTCGTGGTCATCACCGACATCCATTGTACGACGAAATCAAATCAGATATTTGGACGTATCATTTCAACCTCCGCGAGCACTTGTGTCTATAATAATGTGAATTAAATGCAATGTTTGTTTTTTTTTTTTTTTTTTTTTGATAATGCAGTGTTTATCATTAACATAGATGAGTGGACATGTACAGTTATATAGTGTTTATTAACATAAGTATCACGACACTATACTTCACTCGAGCAGTAGCAATGTTTTGATCATTAAAATATTATCATCGCTTTAGATAATTGGTTTGCATTTCATTTTAGACTTGAACGTACTTTAAAGCCAGATATTTTATTGGGTTTCATCTCGAGGTGTATCATCCAACAACTAACAAATATTAATGTGTCTATTTTATTTTATGAGCTCCAAGTATCAAGAAATTTTACTTTGTGATTGCATATTTATATACCTATATATAGATGCACAATCGATGTTACCGAGTAGGTTGGTCGTTGATGTTTTAAAATTCAAAGCAGTAACCATCACTTGTTTAAAAAGCTAAATTTTGAAATTTTAAGAGAGTTGATTTAAAAGGATTAATGAAAGGGGATGTAGCGAATACGTTGCAGTTATGTAGCCTCTTTTCCGTGTTTAAATATAATTTGATACTCTAGACTAAAATTTTTATAACGGATTCTATCATAAATATATAAAGCTTGATTTGATTTTTTCATATCAAAGTTTGGTTTATTTAAGTGCTATGTTTTTTTAATAATATTTTGATACTATGTTTGGTTGTCATGCATTTAGTACAACTGCTTAATCCACATCCAAATAACTACACTTAAATATGGAAAGAATAACCAATTAGTTCCATTTTTTAATCTTATTTATCAAATAGTCATGCATATTTTTTGTAGAGGATTTTACCCAAAAATATAAAAAACTCAAACTCATACAACACGAAAAAATAATTCCTAAATCATACACCTCTCTTCTCCTCCACTATCGACTTCCTTCTTCCTCCTCATCTCTCTCTCTCCTTCTCCTTTGTATTTTCTTTAAATTATTCATTATTATCATACCCATTTGTCACCCTCACCATCACCATCACCTCTTTTCCTCCACAAAAACAACACACACCAAGAAACTCCAACAACATCTTGATCCACCATCGACCACCACCACAACCCACCCTATACCATCAAGTCTCACCCTCGTCTTTGTTATTTGATGCCCTATTTCATTATTGTATAGCATTTGTGAGCATGGTTTTCGATGAAATAGGTCAACTTGAAGATGTCCGTAAGGTGTTCGAGGACCTCAAAGAAACAAGACGCCAATTCAAATCGAAACAGGACGTCTGTTTTGATCGAAACACCATCATCGTCATCGACTCATCATCCTGATCGACCGATCATCATCATCGTGATCATCGTATTCACCACCATAAAAAATCATCCACAAGAAATCATCATCGCAATTATCAATATCAAAGACCATGGTCGTCGCCGTCGTCGTCCTCTGATCGTCGCCATCACCGTTATCATCATATTCATCACCATAGAAAATCTTCAACAAGAAATAATCATCGTCATCATCGATAACAAAAACACCATCATTGTCATCATCGGGATCGGATCATCGCCGCCGCCGTCGTCATGTTGTCGTTTGTTCATGATGAGAGGTAGGACCCAAATGAATACGGAATAAATTGTCTCCCACTTATATTAACCTGTTAGGAAACAAATCAAGTAGAACAGAAAATAGAATAGATGCAAAGACACGATTTTTATGTGAAAAGCCCCTCGATGTAAGGAGTAAAAAACCACGAGCCTGAAGCCCAATTCAAAAGCTCCACTATCAACGAAATAATGGATACTCAAGATTCTCTCTAGATAATACTAGAGACATACAATAACAGCGATCAGTCTCGCAGCCCGGATAAAATCAATTAAAGAAAACAACCCAAAACGTTTCGATTTATGTAGCCAACTTTGGACTACGGTATCTCAATCAATACAGCTCCAAATGATGCGTTCACCAAATTTCACACAATCCGACACCGTTTCAACCTCCGTTCGGCCTCTAGAAACTGATTGGTCTGTGTAGATTTTACCATATAGAATTCTGCCGAATCTGTGTTAGCACTGCAGGTTTTCGTCTGAATTGCTGGGCTGTTGATTATTGATATCTCCCTCCTGGAACTCACGCCCAAGGCTGCGGCAACTTAGCACAGTCAACACAACTCACGCATGAGCAAAACCCAAAATCTAAATCCCCAAAATATCTCTTATTTATATTTTTGGTAACAAAATAACCAACCCAATAAAATTAGATCCTTCCATATGATTAAATATGGGCTTTTGTCATGGGGCTTTCTCCACAAGTAGTAAACCCAGCCCAACAAATTTTCCCCTCACGACGAAGTGAAGGAGCATGTCATTCTTGTAGTCGAACGGCAAACCTTAAGCTTTTGTCTTGGCAATGCTTTAGTAAGCATATCAGCATCATTATCATCTTTATGAATCTTCTCGAGATGAATCTTCTTCTCATCAAGAACATCTCTAATGCACGTGTAATGAGTATCAATGTGCTTCGTCTTACCATGATAGGTAGAATACTTGTTGGGGTGAATCGCACTCTGGTTGTCACAATACAACACA
Organism: Drosera spatulata; assembly: GCA_035668315.1. NCBI lineage: Eukaryota > Viridiplantae > Streptophyta > Magnoliopsida > Caryophyllales > Droseraceae > Drosera > Drosera spatulata. The sequence goes on along the minus strand of JAOVYX010015866.1, from coordinate 3,057 downwards.
TAACGATCTTGCTTGAACCCCAAATCTTGAATGAATCTCTTTATTCAAAGCATCTCTATACGCGATTCTATAACTGCGATAAATTCTGCTTCTATCGTAGAAAGCGCAACACATTTTTTGCAACCTCGACTGTCATGAAACAGCTCCCGCTGAGAATGTCATCAAATAACTTGAAGTATACTTTCGATTGTCGACATCGCGTGATAAATCTGAATTAGTGTATCCAACCAATGACGGTTTCTTATTTTCAAAAAAAAAAAAAAAAAACAATCTAAGTTTGGAAGTACCTCAAAGATATCTCAATATTCACTTCACTACTTCCCAATGAGTTTTCTCTTGATTTGATAGAAAACGACTCACAACGCCAACTACATGTGCAATGCCCGGTTTCAAATACACCATCACATACATCAAGCTACCAACCGCTGAAGCGTAAGAAACTGATGACATATACTTTCTCTCTTCATCTGTAGAAGGAGTGTGATCAACACTCAACTTAAAGTGTGAAGTTATAGGAGAGCTCACCACTTAAGTATTTTTCACGTTTAACTTTTGAAGTACTTTCTCAATGTACTTCTCCTGAGATATCCATAACTTCTTGGCATCTCTGTCTTGATCAATCTTGATATCAAGGATTCCTCTTTGCTGGCTCCATATCCTTTACAGCAAAGGAGTGACTTAACTCTTTCTTCAACCTGTCAATGCGAGAAGCGTTCTTCCTAATAATCAACATATCAACAACATATATAAGAAGAATAATGAAATCATCTACTGAGAATTTTTGCACAAACACATAATGGTTGTCTTTGGTCTTCCTGTAGCCATTTAGCTTCATAACAGACTCAAACGTTTTATACCACTGCCATGGTGCTTGCTTCAGGTCGTACAATCTCTTTCTCAATCTGCAGACATGATCCTCGTTTTTCTTTCACAGCAAAACCCTCTGGCTGCTTCATGTATATCTTTTTTTGCAGATTATCATCCAAAAAGGCTGTGTTGACATCCATCTTCTCAATCTCTAAGTTTCAGCCAGCTGCCAAGCCTAGAACTACACGAATAGATGACAACTTCATAATTGAAGAGAATATCTCCTAAAATCAATTCCCTTCCTCTGATTCAACCCCTTCACAACTAATCTTTCATGAACACAACATCTCTGTTTCTTACAAGTTGCTTCTCAATTGGATCGTAGAACTTGTAGCCGAACTCATCATGCCCATAACCAATGAATACACACTGTCGAGATTTCACATTGAGCTTCGATCTCTCATCTTTGGGTATGTGAACAAATGCTTTGCACTCAAAGACACGCAAGTGATCATACGAGATATCTTTTCCAGTCCAAAATCGATCAGGAACATCAAGATCCAAAGGAATGCAAGGAGTAAGATTAATAGCATGGACAACAGTATTCAAAGCCTCACCCAGAAGCATCTCGGTGGCTGTGAGAAAACAAACATCTCAACCTTTCCACAAGTGTTCTATTCATTCTCTTGGCTAAACCTTCAGCTGAGGCATCTTAGAAGGCCTCATTTAATGTCTGATACCCTGCAGCCTGCAATACTCATCTAAAGGATCACAATACTCTCCCCCGTTATCAGTTCTGATGTATTTCAACTTCCTCCCTGTTTGTATCTCAACTAAGGCATGGAACTGTTTAAAGTCATCTAACACTTGATCTTTCGATTTCAAAGTGTAAACCCATACTTTCCTCGAGCAATCATCTATTGAGGTAATGAAATAAAGAGACCCGCCAAGTGTTCTCATCTTCATGGGATCATAAACATTAGAGTAAACCAAATCTAGAATACTTGGCTTTCTGGAAGGAGGAGAACTCTTGAAAGCAACTCTGCTTTGCTTTCCTGCTGGGCAATGAGCACACCTCTTCAATGTTGGATTTTTCAAACTAAGGAGTTTCTTCTTGGCCATAACAGACAATCCTTTCTAACTGATATGACTGAGTCTTATGTGTCATAACTCTGATTTCTCTTGCTCATCAACTGTAGAAATCCGGTCACCATACAACTTCGCTTGCATGATGTACAACGAAGAGTGTTTGGCTCCTCTAGCCACAATCAAGGAACCCTCAGTGAGCTTCATTGGCCATCATAGAAGGTGTTGCAAAATCCCTTATCATCCAACTTACCCATGGAAATCAAGTTCAGAAAAATATCAAGAATATGTCTGACATCATGCAATAGTAACCTCATGTCATTACTGGTCTCTAGGCATACATCCCCGGTGCATACACCTTCTGCAAGTCCATTATTTTCCATCTTCACAAGAGCATAGTCACCTACTCTATAAGATATGAAGAAATCTCTACGAGATGAAGCGTGAACTGATGCACCACTGTCAATCACCCAATTGGTCTCATGACACATAAAATTCACAGCATCACCAACAAACACAAACAGAAAACCATCAGAAGACTGTTGTACCTCGATCATCTTTCTCATATGTCTCAGACTTTCTCTCTTTGCCCTACTCATTCAACCCTCTCTTCAGAACACAGCAGAATCTCTTAAGATGACCTTTTCGACGATAATGATGGCATTCAACATTCGTATACTTGTTGGACGTACCTCTGCTTTTGCTTCGCCTCTTGCCTCTGTTCATTAAAACCACGATTGTTGCTTCTACCTTTGTTCTCAACAACCAACGCATCTTGATATAAAGAAGTCCCTTGTGTCTGGCTTCTCATCTCTTCATTCAAAATACTACTATTGGCGAGATCCATGATAGAATTAGACAACAAAGTTTCAAAAAGTCACCCATGAGTCAGGTAGAGTACCGAGTAGCCATAAAGCCTGAATCTCATCATCAAATGTGATCTTCATTCCAGCCAACTGATTTATAATGCCCACATAGGTATTCAAATGATTGAACAAAGGAGTACCACTGTAACGCCCCGAGTTTTTCGATCTTTTTCTAGAAAACCCACGTAGCATTACTGCCGCCAGGGTCTTACAAATCCTAACCAAGCAATTCAACTTAACCGGGTTTAGAATAAGTACTAAATAAAATTACACTTAAAGCATCATCATACTAAGTCCA
>JAOVYX010015865.1:0-26416 GCA_035668315.1 Drosera spatulata | reverse complement strand
CAGGCAGGGATCATGATTTTCAGCAGCTGCACAAACAAAGTAACAAAACAAGCAGCTTCCATGTATGCTGCATACAAATCAAAGGCCACCTAGATTTAATCCAATCATCCGTTCAAGCAACCTTCTCACAATTAGAATGCAAACGAAAATCAAAATGTCACTGTGGAAGAATCGATTAAACAACTTGCTGCAAGCACAACGAGTTTTCAAAAAGAAACAAAACAAGTATTTAAAGTCTGAAAAACCAAATTCGTTAGAGCAACTAAAATTAGTCAAATCCGAGCTCATTTCTGAACCAAGATGCCATGACAACCTTTAAATCCAAGAAAATACAAGTTTGATAAAAATTAAAGAAATTAAAAATGATAGATTGAACCAACAAGATCCGCGAATATCCACAATCCATTGTTCCATCCAAAACAAGGTATTCACGAAATGCATGTTTGATTTAGGAGCGTCAATCAATTTGATGCCATTATCGGTTTATCAATCTTTTAATCTTCCTTCTATCATTGAAAAAGAAGAATTCATTGAATTATTCAACAATTCATAAGCCAAAATTGAATTTGTTTTGGAATATGTTTCAATCCAAGTTGACAATGCCATTATACTGTTTCACATAAACACCCTAAGAGATCCCTCTCCCCACCTCCCCTCCGTCGCTCTCCCCATTCAAGTCCTCCTCCTGCTGTTCTACATGCCCCTTCACCGATACCTCTCTAAACGTCCTTCGTGACAATTGTAATACCATATGGGGACAGATGGTGTATGAATTAGGAAACGAAATAGATTCCTATATCAACTTTTTGATTGGTGGAGTCCCCTCTTTTGGCATTGGTCACTTTGAGATCTTTAATATCACATCTCCATGTATATTGTAAATTTATTTTCTAACCGACTTGGCCTAAAAAACAATGCCTAACCAACATAAAAAAATAAAAAAAAAACAACAAGTGGTTTATATGATAACTTATAGTGTATATTCAATCATAACCGACCATATTGTAACTCACCATCAACTTACCTCCAGGTACAACAATGGAGTGCACTCAAATATTATATGACAAGCATGCTCCCCTTTTTAATTGCTACTATATGTTTCTGTACTTCATTCTTGAGATGATAATGACCTGTTTATCTACACTTTATCAATCGTGGGGAAATAGTTATATCTATGCGATTGATGTTAATTCTTTCAATAATAGGTTGTAGTCGATATAATGGTTTGGATATCTATATATCTGGCAAAGGTTAAACGCACTACTAGAGAGGCCTATGGCGGCATTGGAGCAACCGCCGCAAATTAGCCGCAAATTAGCCGCAATCATATATGTGTTCCAGTGCTAAAGAATTAAAGGGCAGGTCGTGAGGGTTCAGTAAACATTATGGAGTGTTTGGATCAAGTCATCCATATATATATATATATATGCAATGCGAACCACGAGACATTAAGTTGGTCGAAAATGACTCCTTGCCAACCCTGACCATCATTCCTCGATCTCTTTCAAAAACATATATGTAGTTGGCAACAAAATCATGGTATCTCAATGCGCTAAAGACCCGCTTAAAAGCCCAACATCACCAAACAAATTACCTATGAAAATGTATAGGAGATAAATCGCACGAAATGAGTTGTGGTTAGACAACTCCATAGATCATGTCAAGTATATGACAAAAAAAGATTGAATACTTTAGTTTAGGGTACATATATCTATTCCAGCAATCAAAAAAGGTAACTTTTTTTTTAATCTAACAATACAATCATTTATTAAAAATATTCGAACAATATTGACTTCAACATCAGAACCGGTCTCGACTTACCAATTTATAGTTTTCAGGTGTGAGTGTAGACAAAGAGGGTGCGGACTACAGCCCATCCGTCACTTAAATATCTAGAAGCACAAACCCAGATTTTCGATGCGGTTTTCACACAAACAGATAGCTAATACAAAAATTAATAAGGGAGTTGATCTTTGGATATGTTAAGAATATGTGTGAATAGATTTATCCACATTCACCGTTGAGAAACAAAAACAGAATATGTATATAAACAGCCCATAACTCATCACCTTAATTTTTTCGATTAACGGGTGGATCCATTTCAAATATATATCCTAATCAGGTCCAATGTGGACGTGCATGGATGCTTTCCATGGGCTCTCCCCCAAATCCCTAATGATCTTTGCACATCTTCTCGTTGCCATTCGTACATTATATGGATTGATGACTTGGTGATAGTATACCGAGCTCGAGGAATCCACACGATCCAAATCGATCACTATTTAAGTGCAAAAATGTTGAAATCCACTGAAATATAACTTATGTAAAATAGATCATCACAAAGTGTAAGCTTGAAATGCATACGTCTAGTTGGTCCTATCATTAGATTATTTCATGTGGCGAGGACAAATCGACGTAGAGTAAAAAGGAGAATCGAATCCTTCACATATCTGTTGAATATGTCCAACCCATGACTTGGTCCAAGTCTCCTCAAGCTAGTCCAAGTCTTTAGGCTTAAAAAGGGAAGTCAAAGCAGGAAAGAAGGTATACACAATATAGAAAAACAAAACATCAAAGCAGTAACACAGGCAAAGAGCAAAAGGGGAAAAACTGGTTTGCGCAGCTGGAAGAAAACAGCCAGATGACCGATCATCCGTCGTCGGATCAAGCTGATTTTTGGTGAGCGTGTACACGACATCCTATTTTTCGTATTTAACGGTTGAATCGTCGATCGGGGTTCTATACAGTCATCAACCGTGTTCCGAACAGCAGCAATAGTTTTTTGTTACTTCTATCCTTATTCTCTTGGTGGTTTTGTTCTTGCTTGTTGATCTTCGCTATGTACATGTGAATCCCGTCATTTTGGGATTAGAGGTGTTATCTTCTTATTTGTATTGATATCTAGGTTGTGTATCTAGTGAAACTTGATTTTGTACTAAAATCGTGATAGTGAAGTGTTTGAGTGGACTCCGAGATCGGTCCCGTGGTTCTTACTCCCTAATTTTGGGAGGTTTTCCACATTAAATATGCTGTGTTAAGCTCGTCTTTGATTTATCGGATTGCGTATTGTACTTTGGTTGGTTGGAACATTTCCTCGTAGGTTTAAGCAAATCGAAAAAGTTACCATCTTTTTCGAACAAGTGGTATCAGAGCATCTGTGATTTGCTTAAACTATGGAAATTAGTACCCAAAGGATGGTTAGTTTAAACGGAAGAAACTACCATGTGTGTAAAGAAAAAATGGAGGATCTCCTTTATGTTAAGCGATGGCACTTACCAGTGTTTGGTGAAAAAAGGCCAGATGATAAACAGGATGACGAATGGATCCTAGAGCATAAGGTTGTATGCGGTTTTATTCGACAGTTTGTTGATGATAATGTGTTGAATCACATTATTAAGCAGTCAAATGCTATGAAATTATGGAGCAAGTTGGAGTCCTTATATGCTAGGAAGTGGCATTTTGAATGAGGAGCTGAGAAGAAAAATTCAAGGTTCTTCTTCTTCTTCTTCTTATCCCGATGCTTTAGTGAGTGAGAGCAGGGGGAGAAGCGAGAGTAGAGGTGAAAAGAGTAAGTACAAGGGTCGAAGTAAATCCAAGTCGTGACAGAAAAATGTTGAATGCTGCATTGTGGCAAGATGGGTCACATCAAGAAAAGCTGTTTTCATCTAAGACGACAGAAAAAAATGGTGCTAGCAGTAGTGAAAGAAAAGACTCTGAGACTGATTCTTGTGTCGTGACACTATCGATGGACTCGTTATTACGTGTTATGAGGATAATATCAATTTAGCATGCATTGGTACGAGTTGGGTGATCGACAGTGGATCCTCGCTCCATATCACATCAAAGAGGGAGTTCTTTGATTCCTATACACCGGGAGACTTTGGCTCTTTGAAAATGGGAAATGACGGCCTCGTCAAAGTGATAGGTGTTGGGAATGTGTAATTGGAGACTAGCAATGGATCAATGCGAGTTCTCAGGGATGTCAAACATGTACCAGATATTCGTCTGAATTTAATTTTGACTGGTAAGCTCGACGACGAGGGGTATTGCAACACCTTTGTAAACAGCTGTTGGAAACTCAGTAAAGGTTCCTTAGTAGTGGCTAGAGGAAAGAAGCAGTCTTCTTTGTATTTTTTGCAAGCTAACATTTCTGCGGACAAATGCAGTGTTGCAGAAAAAAGAAAATGCAACTGAGTTATGGCATAAAAGGCTTAGCCATATGAGCGAGAAATGTATTTACTCTCTGGAGTAAAGAGTGCAAAACTTGAGAAATGTGAACATTGCTTGGCTGGAAAATAACATAGAGTATCTTTCAAAAGTCAACCTCCTTTCAGAAAATCAGGTCCATTAGAGTTGGTACATACAGACGTTTGTGGTCCTATTCGACCAGCGACACTTGGTGGTGCAGTTTACTTTATCACCTTCATTGATGATCATTCAAGACAGCTCTGGGTTTATTTCTAGAAGACAAAAGACCAAGAGTTAGATGTATTCAAACAGTTTCAAGCTTCAGTTGAGAGACAGACTGAAAAGAAGTAGAAATGTGTCCGTTCAGACAACGGTGGTGAGTATATTGGCCCATTTGATGAATACTGCAGGCAGCATGTTATCAGACACCAATAGACACCTCCTAAAACTCCTCTGTTGAATGGTATAGCTGAAAGGATGAACAGAACTTTGGTGGAGAGAGTGAGATGTTTGATTGCAGATGCTAAACTTCCAAAATCATTTTGGGGTGAGGCATTGAATACTGTAGTTCATGTTGTCAATCTTTCTTCGATAGTTGCTTTAGATAGTGATGTGCCAGACAGGGTTTGGTATTATAAGGATATTTTCTACTACCATCTGAGAATATTTGGGTACAAGACCTTCGTTCATGTTCTAAAGGATGAGTGGTCCAAGTTAGATGCCAAAACTCGTGAATGCATCCTTCTTGGATATGGTTCTGATGAGTTCGGCTATAGGCTCTACGATCTAGTTGAAAAGAAGATCGTCAGAAGTAGAAATGTGGTATTCATGGAGGACCAGACAATAGCAGATATTCAGAGGGCAAAGAAGATAGTATCACGAGATTCTGATGATAGTATTGAAATTGAAGTGATGGCGACTACTGATTTGCAGAGACAGATTCATGATAAGGTCTTTGATGTGGTTCTAGATCAGCTTTGGAGTGAAGCTCAGCTTGAGTTTGAGGAACCAGAGGGGATCAGGTACAATACGATCAGCAGGGTGCAGATGGGTTTGATGTTCAGCCAGAGGATGTTGCTGATGTTCAGCAGCAAGCACCGACAATTCCACTAGCTACTGGTACGAGACAGTCCACCAGAGTTCATACGCTGTCCACTAGATACTCGTTTGATGAGTATGTATTGTTGATAGATTCAGGTGAGCCTGAATGTTTTCAAGAAGCCGTTGTTGATGAAAACATAGCTAAGTGGATTGATGCAATGCAAGACAAGATGAATCCCTTGCATGAAAATCATATTTATGAGTTGGTGGCTTTACCAAGAGGCAAGAAAGCTTTGAAGAATCACTGGATTTACCGGTTGAAGCATAATGAGAATACTTCATAGCCGCGATACAAAGGTAGCTTGGTCGTCAAGGGTTTTAGTCAGAAGAGGGGGATTGATTATGATGAGATCTTCTCACCAGTTGTGAAATTGTCTTCAATCAGAGTAGTTCTAGGTTTAACAACCAAATTTGATCTCGAGGTCGAGCAGATGGATGTGAAAATAGCTTTTCTTCATGGCAATTTAGAGAAAGAGATATACATGGACCAACCAGAGGATTTCATGGTCAAAGACAAGGAGAACTTTGTTTGCAGGCTGAAAAAGAGTTTGTACGGATTGAAATAAGTGCCAAAACAGTGGTCCCGAAAGTCTGAGTCTTTTATGGGGGAGTACGCCTACCCGAAGACTACTTCAGATCACTATGTATTTGTACAAAGGTTCTCAGATGATGATTTCATCATTCTATTGCTCTATGTTGATGACATGTTGATAGTTGGCCAGAATGCTTCCAGAATCCAGAGGTTGAAGCAATAATTGAGCAAGTCTTTCTCAATAAAAGATTTGGGGTCAGCTAAGCAGCTTCTAGGTGTGAGAATCAGTAGAGACAGAGAAGGCAGAAGGCAATGCTTGTCTTAGGAGAAGTACATTGAGAAGGTACTTCAGAGGTACAAGATGGATCAGGCTAAAGTGGTAAGCACTCCTCTTGCTACACACTCTAAGCTCAGCAAGAAACAATGTCCGTCAAGTGAGAAAGAGAGGAAAGAGATGGAAAAAGTTCCTTATGTTTCTGTAGTGGGTAGTTTGATGTATGCAATGGTTTGCACCAGGCCAGACATAGCTCATGCAGATATACTTCCAATCTCGATAGAGAGCATTGGAATGCACTAAAGTGGGTTCTGAGATATCTCTGTAGCTCTTCTAGTTTGAAACTTTCATTTGGGAGTGATGATCCGTTTCTGCTTGGTTACATAGATTCAGATATGGCAGGGGATGTTGATGATAGAAAGCCTGCTTCAGGCTTTTCGATCAGTTGTGTAGGGAGAGTTGTTGCTTGGTAGTCCTGACTACAAAGATGTGTTGCTTTGTCAACTACAAAGGCAGAGTTCGTCCCAGCAACAGAGGCATGCAAAGAGTTGCTATGGATGAAGGGTTTCACATGGGAACTTGGTCTTAGTCAGGATCGATATACTTTGCTTTGTGTCAGTCAGAATGCTATACACCCTGCAAAAAATTCCACTTTCATTCATGGTCTAAGCACATTGATGTAAGGTATCGCTGGATACGAGACACACTGGATGCAAATGAGGTATCGCTCGAGAAGGTTCACACCGAAGACAATGGTGCAAACATGTTAACTAAGGCTCTTCCGAAAGAGAAGTTTGAGTTCTGTCGGTATCTCGTCGGCATGGTGATTTCCACTTGATGCATTGTTACTAGGATCTCCTCTTTGGGTTGGAGGGGGAGATTTGTTGAATATGTCCAACCCATGACTTGGTCCAAGTCTCCTCAAGCTAGTACAAGTCTTTAGGCTTAAAAAGGGAAGCCAAAGTAGCAAAGGAGGTATGCACAATACAGAAAATAGTAACACAGGCAGAGAGCAAAAGGAGAAAAGCTGGTTTGCGCAGCTGGAAGAAAACAGCCGGATCAAGGATCATCCGTGGTCGGATCAAACTGATTTTTGGTAAGCGTGTACACGACATCCTGTTTTTCGTATTCAACGGTTCGATCGTCGATCGGGGTTCTGTAGAGTCGTCATTCATGTTCCGAACAGCAGCAATAGTTTTTGGTTTTTTCTGTCCTTATTCTCTTGGTGGTGTTGTCCTTGCTTGTTGATCTTCGCTATGTACATTTGAATCCCGTCATTGTGGGATTAGAGGCGTTATCGTCTTATTTATGGTGATATCTACGTTGAGTACCTACTGAAACTTGGTTTTGTACCAAAACCGTGATAGTGAAGTGTTTGGGTGGACTCTGAGATCGGTCCCGTGGTTTTTACTTCCTAGATTTTGGCAGGTTTTGCACGTTAAAAGTGCTGTGTTAAGCTCGTCTTTGATCTATCGGATTACATATTGTACTTTGGTTGGTTGGAACATTTCTTCGCAGGTTTAAGCAAATCGAAAAAGTTACCGTCTTTCCCCAACAATAACAACAACCATGCATATTGAGGAATAAGTTTCTATCAATAGATATCAGGACATAGTTTCTTCAATTAAGCATGTAATATGAACTAACACCCATCGGCCTGCCTAATTTTCTGCATAATTTTCAGCTTAATCATTGGATTTTCTATCCACTTATAGTGATAACTGATCGTTTTTCCTTGTTCTTCACACATTTCCAGAGAGGCATAAATAATTGGGCAATGATCCACAGTCAACCTTGGATAGCTAACCAACTTATTCGAAAAAGATCGAGGAAATTAACATACCTCCTCTGAAAAGATCAGAGGAGACATCACAACTTCTCTGAAAAAATCAAGAAACACAATACACTTTACATTTTGAGGGTGCAAATAATGTTATTTGAAGTGTTTCATGATGCTATAAGGGCTACATAAGATATTCCATCGATCAGGACAGAGTTTCGAGCGGAAAAATGATGTTTTTGATGATTTTCTGAATTCTAACGACCGTTACACTCCCTCTAACGACCATTACAATCATAAAACTCAAAGATTAAGCAGCCAAGCATGTAACGACCATTACAGGTGCCCTATAACGGTCATTACGCAGGTTAAATGTCCAGACTGAGTTTGTTTCATTCAAATTTTGAATTGTTTTCGGGTTTTCTATGAATACTTGTGTATTTTGTTCATTTTTTAGGAGATTAGGATCGTTTTTCAAGGCCTTTTGGCCATCTTTGTCCTCTCAAAAATTCTAACTTAGATTATCGTTTTTCTACATTTCAAAGATCGGATCTTGGTGTAACGCTTTGGATTTCATCTATTCGTCATCAGACCTTTGTTGTTGTACGCTGTATTATCCTTCATTCTCTATTTATTTACAGTTATGGTTGTGATTATCCGTGTAATGATAGGATGATGATTGATATAATGAGTGAGTAATTATATATTAGGGATAAATTATTGAAATTCTAACTAATACGGATCATGAGATGAGATAAATCACCAAAACTAGTTTCGTATGTTAAGATTGATGCATGAATTCTGACCTTAATCCATTAGATGTTATAAAATCAAATAGCTTGATCACTTATTGATTATATTGATAGCAAAATGATTACATTGGTAGCAAAATAACAATTCATGATATAAACTCATAGTTGTGATGTTATGATTGAAAATGAACATGATGGTTTAAACTCATTGCTATTAATGTTCATGTTTGGTTTATTCTCTTGTTTTGATTCAATTTATTTAATTTTAACAAATACGAGTTCATCGGTATGTTATGGATAGAAAGATTAGGCTAATTATGCAGTCTTATTTGTAAATTATAATTTAGTGAATGTGATACTTTATGCCCAAAGGTATCACGGCCAAACCTATCTAAATAACGAATCTATATGATATTCCTCCATGATTGATCTTAAAAATATGAAACGTAATTAGTCGATATCCCTATCTTTTTATCACATAAGAAAACACCTCAATCCGTTTTTTCCATAAGTTTGGATTATTTCATTTTATATTCAATTATTTAAGTAGTTTTATCAGTAAAAAACAAAACCCCCAAATCTTAGTTTTCATAGTTATAATAGTTCTTTATAATGATGAAAAAGAAGAATAAATAATATTGCGACCGTCTCTGTGGGTTCGTCCCTTGCTACCATTACTATATTATTTTAAGTATTTTTAGAGTGTAAGTGAGTGCATAAAAAGTTTAATTTGACGTGCATACGACAGTAAGCATCAAATTCTGACGTCGTTTCCAAGGACGGTAAAGTTGTGTTGATAGTTTTATTTTGTTTTTAGTAACTCCCAGTTCTATAATTTTATGAAAAGTATTTTTTTTTAGTTTTTTTAAAATTAAAAATATATTTTTTGTGAGATTATTGTTTTTTTATTTTAAATTAATTATTTAAGTCATGCTAGTGGTATACCTAACATTCAACTCAAGATGTTGGTCGCATACGTTTAGGTTACAATTAACCTCTTGGAATTGATTCAAAATCATAAACCATATCCTTGGTTATCAATCAAGCGAAGCATTACATTCAACAATCAACACACAACCCCTAACATTGAACGAACAACTATACTATTATGGACGTCGGTTTCAGGGGTCTGAACTTAAACCACAGAAATTGCGTACTATCACATGGAACGACTTGGGGAGTCAATACCTTGTTGATCCGCAACTAGGAAAGGTTGGATAAGGCTAGGTTTGCGGACAGAGTTCTGGACCTAGGAGCTTGGTTTAGTGGCGGGAAGGTCGTGTCAGTTCCTACCATCCGTTACCCTCACAATCCGTGCGGTCTCTATTTTCGAAGCTTTTCTCTATTCTTGGCTTACAATTGTGCAGTCTATTTGTGTTTTCCGCAAGATAGTTAGGAAAAAATAAGAGAATATATAGATATTTTGATCCAATTGCTTAACGGTTGTTTATGTACCTGCGGAGTTCAATATCAAGCCAAACGTAGTTCAGATTATGGTCGAAACTTTTAACAAAGTTTCCTCCATACCCTCATTTAGATCTTGGACCTAGGAGGGATCAAACCATGTGCAGTTTAAAAATTAGGACAGTCTCCGTTGTTGTAATTGTAAGACTACTTGACTTCTGATGAGATTAAGTCGGGTTTTAAAAATCAACCTAAATTTTAATCCACCTATTATACGGATAATCTGAGTTTTAATCATCTAAATATGAATTTGGTGGATTTCTATCAATTTATTCACCTAATTGTGAATTTTGGTTAAAATGTGTTATTTTCGTAGGGATTTCGTCAAATTTTAAATTTTATATTTAATTTTCTTAAAGATCAGATCTAGCTGATTTTCTATCATTTTGTCTTTAGTCTAACTAAGTATAGCTAAGGTTTCAACTAACAGGCTCTTAGATAACCCAAAAACATTTCATAACCGATTAAGTGCTCTCTGATTTATTTAATTAACCCTAAATTGAATTTTAGGTTGAATCCAGTTAAACAAGATAAATAGATAAATATTGAATAAATCAAACAAGACAGTCAATCAGATTAGACAAAGCAGTAATATTTAAACAAGTCGCATTCCTCAGCTAAATGTAAATTGAATTAACATCTAAATGTGTCATGAACATATTACACCTATATCAATGTGTGAATCAATATTATGTTCTTCTAAAAATGAGATTAATTGAAGTGGAATATTATTAAGCTACTGAAACTAGCTATTTTAATCCCAACTCAGCTAACAACAACAATGCTATCTAAGCAGGCCAAATTTGTAACAAGAATTAACATGAGTGAGACAGCAAGAACATAAAGCTAACAAGCCTAACATCATGTACCATTTTCCTAGAATAGTTCAGGGCAAGTGATTTGCCCTAGAATAAGACAAAAGGGAGTCAAGCCAATTTACACCCAAGCATCGGAATATCATTACACGCACTTACAAATAAAGCTAATCACATGCTAGCATCAGGACTACTATTTTTTCAACCACACAAATTAAGAAGCAATATTACTATCAGGCATGATTCCATGAATTCTACTAGCAGACACGCATGACTTTAGGCACACATGAATAAAAAGGAGGGGGGTGGTGAGGGCGAAAAAGAAAAAGGGGAGAGAACGGTGAAAAAGAAAAAGAAGGGTGATGGTGAGGGACCCTCAGATTGGACGAAGATTCTGTCGGAAAACCTCCTCCGCAATGTTGTGGAAAACCAGTTCGACCTAGAAAGGAGGTGAGCAAGTGATACACTCTCGCTTGACATATGAAAATAGTATTTAAATTCTTTTACTCTCATTATTAATTAATTAAATTAATATAGTAATGGAATTAAGGATCGATCCCACAGAGACGGTTGTTCAAATGATGTATAAAAGTTAAGATTAAATAATAAGAACTAAGAAAGCAATTAAATTACTAAGCAATATACTTATAATGTGGTTGTAAACTATTGAATTAAAGTGTAGAAAACTTTATAAAACCATTCTAGCATTGAGGATTAATCATTAATAAAAATTGATGTGATTAATGAGTTGATTTTTTTTATGATTGGTTTGATTGTAAAATAAGAGTCTCTTATATTACGTTCTATAAATTATTGACTATCAAATGAGAATGTATAATCAACCTAACCAATTCAATCCAACATATCAAAGAGAATGTATATGTCAAACTAAATAAGGTTGCATCAAATAAGGAACAAACCAAACATGAATCGATAGAAAAAGATATTTTTTATCAATTCAGATACCAAAGGTTCTAATTAATTCATAACCGAAAGAGAATGTATCACTTTGATTAGATGCTACTAATATGACCAAATGAGAATGTGTCAATACCTTAATTAACATTTAACATAACCTAGGTGATCAATCTAAGTTGTATTAGTTGTTAATTTGATAAAGTTTAAATCTTTTACAGCAATTATAGCATGAACAAATCTGATTTTATCATATTAAGTCCATAATCTCATAATCCTTTTACTAAAACTTCATTATTAAGTCTCCTACCAAATATCTACTCACTCATGATTGAATTAAAGAACACAAACTTGATTGAAATAACAAGTAATGGACACATCATCAAAAGAGAGATAAATGTCTATACTTGATTGAAGAACAGCAGTAAGAGTAGCCTTTGAATTACAACCCAGAAATCCGTAAGCAAAGTTGAAAGTCTTTTACAAACCCTAGGTTTTTTATGCCTAAGATCTATCAAAAAGCTGATAATATTCTCTGAATAACGTGGATATCAGGTCCCTATTTATAGAAAAACAAATCATAAAAAGATATATGATGAAAAGTCTGAATTTCGGATAAATTATATTACCAAGAGTCTGTTGCGGAGGGAAAGAAAGAGGGGAAAGAAGTAGAGGCTTCGAAATCTGATGGTGCGGTTTCTGATCTTGGTAAAGCGGTGGATGTTCATTTTCAAACAAGGTGGATAATTGGTGAGAAGTCTACCACTGGCCTGATTACATCTAGAGGAAACCCTAGCAATGGGATGATTCCGTCATTGAATTCTGGGAGAAGGTTAAGCTGGGATGAAGTGGTAGAAGAGGAGAAACGTAAGGATGTACGCCCGATGATCGTGAATTCTGGGTAGTTGATGTCGTCTAATAAGGCATGTGAGCAGGGTGCGAGGCTATCATATCATTGTCGTCGTGATCAGGAGATTGTTATTGAGTTGAAGGATGTTCAGGAGGCACGCCATGTATGGAAAAATGCTTTGATTAGCTATGTATTGGGACAAATGGTTCCATTTTCTGTCATGGATCGGTTTGTGGCTCAGGTGTGGAAGGGGATTAGTAAGCCCAAGGTTCTGCTCCACGACGAAGTTCATGAAGAGTTGTTGGTATGTTAATTCTCAGTCCCTCGATTTCTCTTTTGATAATGAGGTCTTGACTAGGGTTCTAGTATAGATTAACTAGCCAAGCCTTGATCTTGAATTCTTGGGCCCTAAGACCTGAGACAAGCTAGAAGTTCGATATTCGATCAGGACTGACACGTTAACAACATCAATAGAACAAATATGCTATGCTTGGATCCTAATGGATGTGGATGTTAATTAGGAGTTGGTGGAGGAAATAAAGTTTGAGGGTCCTGGGGGGGTGTTATTCTCAAAAGGATTTGTATGAATGGGTGCTAGTGAAATGTTGTAAATGCTTGAAATGGGGGCATAGAGATGTTCATTGCCCACCAAATACAATGCGTCCAGCTCCATATCTATGAAAAACCCAATGTCTCACCATATGGGAAGCTATGTCAATCTTGGCCTTCTAAATGTTTTTTTGCGAATTTTACATCTTTTAAATCATTTGTTCATCAAATTTGGTCATTTCAAATGCAGAGTTTAAGGTTCAATCGATCTCTTTTGACTCGACTCTAACTTGAAAATGGAAAACTAGCAAGATAAAATTAAAAATGCGCGGGTTGCCTCTTATGAAACACTTTGTTTTACGTCGTTAGCTCTACGTAATCAATGTGATGTATTAAGGCAATTCCAGATCAATGACTTCCATCCATTTCGAACTTTCTCCCTCAAAATATTGGTTCAACCGATGTCAGTTAACTTTAAATATTTTACCGATGTCAGCACTTTTTGATTTCGACCACACCATAGTCGTAAGCTTTTACTACTTCAAATGGACCGTCGCATTTAGAACGAAGTCTTTCAGGAAATAACCTTACTCGAGAATTGTATAACAAAACTTTATCGCCTGGCTAAAATGATTTTCTGCAAAGCATTTTTTCGTGATATAGTTTCATTTTCCTTTTATAAATCATATGCATCGCTCCATAATTCTTGTTGTTCCTGTAGTTGCATTTTTTTTCTTTGTGCCTTGTTCATAGTCCATGTTACAACTTTTAATAGCCCAAAAAGCTTTTTATGTTCAAGTTTGACTGGTATATGACATGCCTTGCACTAAAGCATGCGGTATAGGGACATTCCAATTATAGTTTTGTAGGCTATACGATAAGCATATAATGCAACCCCCATGTGCACTCCAATCCTTACCGTTTGGGTTAACAACTTTTTCGAGTATGGATTTGATTTCATTGTTGGAGATTTCAGCTTCATCACTCTTTTGGGGGTGATAAGCGGTAGAAATGCGCTGAGTTACATGATATTTTTCCAAAAGCGGCTTGAGTACCCTATTACAGAAATCGGTGTACCCCAATGACTAATGATAGCTTCAGGTATACCATAACGGTTAAATATTTGGGTGTGAAAAAAAAAATCAAAAACGACTTTTGCATCGTCCGTACGAGTGATCGAGCCTAAACCCATTTGGATACGTATCGACCGCAATCAGAATGTAAACATTTCTAAAGCACGATGGGAAAGGTCTGATAGAAATGTGCAATCTCTCCACTTGTATAAAAATTGATGAACAAAACATATAAGTATAAGCTATGATGTTGTTAGTGTGCTTGGGCTGAAAATGAGTTAGATATCTGTAGTGTAGATCAGATGCTGGAGATCAGATGACCACAGATGGAGATCATTGTACGCCACCAGATATAGACTACTACAAAGAATTTCGGCAAGACAGCTAAGACATACATGGACAACAAGAGACCTGTAAATGCTTCACGATCTGGGATCGATCTTGCAGACAAGGGCCAACATAGCAATGCATAAAGGATTACATCAAATCTGGGTGCAGACAATGTTGCAGCAGTGACTGGATGCAGGCGAGGTCTCAACGATATTGAGTGCAGACTGAGTTGCAGTAGATTGGAGTGCAGCAGAGATGGTTGCTATGGTTGGGGCAGAAGTTTGAGGATTAATCAAATTGAACATTTGAGATATAGAGTGACAGTACGAGGATCAGAAAAAGATGAGCTGTCAAAATCAGTGAAAGAGTCACATGTGACAAGTTTTCACTCCCTCACGGGTTCATTCCCTCAGCCTATAAAAGGAGATCAAAGAGCTCAAATAACAATGCTGTTGAACGAAGAATTGAACGTACAAAGTATGGAAAATCAATCTGAATTCAAGCTATTCAAGTGAGCTGAATTGAAGAAGAACATGAAGAAGAGAGTTCACGAGTCTGCACTGAAGAACAGAAGGTACAGCAGAGTCCAGCAATGGATCTGTGCAAAGGGTCTAGGTTCTTCACTTTTGACAATTTAGCTACCTTGTAAAGGGGTTGTCTTGTAAGCCAAGCTTCTTCACCTTTGACAAGTTAGCTAGCTTGTAAAGGGGTTGTCTTCTAAGCCAAAAATAAGAAGATAGTGAACTCATCTCTTGGATTGACTTACTGGTTATCAAGGAAAGACTGGACTAAACTCTCAATTATCAGTTGATAACTAGTCTGAACCAGTATAATTCCTATGTTCTTTACTTGATTTTTATTACCATTCATTACCCTACAACTTTGTCACTTAGATTGACTATATTGGTCACCAAGGGAAGACTGGACTAAGCTCTCGATTATAAATTGATAACGAGTGTCTGAACCAGTATAAATCCTGTATTCTTCACTAGTTTTTCATTGCTTAATATTTTTAGAACTGTTAGAAATCAATCACAACAGCAAACAGAAATAAACTTTCAAAGTATAAGTCTCTGCTGCAAACACTCTTAGTAGTCTGCAAAGGTCATCAGTGCATTAAAATCAACCATTCCGCTATATTACATTGAGAAGTTTAAACAACCTATTCCCCCCCCTCCTCTAGGTTGTACCCGTGGATCTTACAATTGGTATCACAGTGTGACTTTCTTGACTTCACAGTTTTGGAAAGAAAAGATCATTTCTTTTCATTTATTTCTGTAAAGAAGTTACTAACAGTTTATTTTGTGAAGAAAACATGGCTCCTTCAAAGCTACCCAAATGCCCCAACAGTTGAGTGCCATCAGCATGCTCGTTTGATAAATACAATCACTGGAAGTTGAGAATACTTGCACATCTAGATTGAATAGATGAAAGAATGCATGATGTAATCACAGATGGGCCATACATTCCAAAGACGCCAGATCCAGTTGATGCATCCAGCGAAGTGGACAAACCCAAATACCTCTGGACAAAACAGGACTGGGACTTGGTGTTGGTGGACAAAAGGACAAGAAATCAAATATTCAAAACTTTTGATGATGATATGTTTGAGATAGTGGTTCATACAACCACTGTAAAGGAAACATGGGACGCTCTACTGCTTAGGAATGAAGGAACAAATGAAATCAGGGAAAACAAGAATGATGTCCTGATGCAGCAGTACGATTTGGTCTCAATGAGATATGATGAAAACCTGACTAGTTTCTATGAAAGATTTAATGTGCTCATCAATAATCTCAAGACTTTAGGATAAACTTTTGACAACAAAGAAGTTAACCTAAAGTTTATGAAATCACTTTGTGAGATATGGAGAACATAGAGTACAACAATAAGGGAGTCCAGGGATTTTGCTAAGATGTCCTTGGCACAACTATATGGTGTGCTGCATACCTACAATCTGGAAGTTGAGCAAAAGAGACAAATTGATGAGGCTAGGAAGAAAACTTTGGCCTACAAAGCTCAAGAAAAAATTCTGAGATCAATGGCAAAAGACAAAACCAGTGACACCTCGTCCGCAAATGAACAGGCAATATCAGAAGAACTTGCACTGATGGGTAAGAAGTTCAGAAAGTTGTTCAAGAAGAAAAATCTCAAGAAGAACTTCTCAAGCAAGGTCAAATAAGCAGAGAAGGAGGTCTACTACAACAGTGGGTAGTCAGAACACTTTGCTTCAGAATGAAGACGACCTACACAGAATTAACTACATAGACGAACAAAACGAAATATGGCAAAGGGAGCTCTGGAAGGAAGGAAAAGGACAACGCCTATGCTGCTAAAACCTAGAGTGAGACAAACTCAAATGCTCAACTCTGTCTCATGGCAAGGAATGAAGAAAAACAACAGGTATTCGATCTCTCTAACTCAGATGCTACTCTAGAGGAATTGAAGGAGGCACTTCAAGAACCCTCTGAAAGTGTTATATCCCTCTCAAGGAAACATAAAGAGAATCTCGAGCTGATAACAAATCTCAGAGAGAATTACAATCTGGCATATGAAGAGATTGACTGTATAACAAGTGACCTAGCAATGACTCAAAATGAGTTGAAGAAATCAGACGAGAAGGTAAAGTTTCTCAATGCAATAGTGGAAACACTCACAAAGAGAAATATTGAGTTATAAACTCAAGTAGATACGTGGAATGGAAAGACCCTGAACTTGCAAAAGATGCTAAACATGGGTCAATCCTCACATGATAGGTCGGGATTAGGCTACAAGGACTGGTTGAATGACCTTTCACACTCAAAAGTGAATGATAATGTCACAACCAGACAGAAAGACGTAAAGCAGACCTGTGCAAAAGTCTTGCAGAAGGATAAAGCCTCTACTGAACAAGGAGAGCAAAGGAATAAGGCCTCTACTACTCAAATCCAAAGGGTTAAGCCCTTGAGCAAAGTATTAGCTCGAACTGGTGCAAAACACCTTAATGTGTATAGGGTCTAGAATCATAAGATTGAAACCAATAAGAAGCCATATAGACTCCAGTATGCACCAATTTACTCAGTGTGGAACAATATTTCCAATACTGCGTGGAGAAAACCATATCTGAAGCTCGTCTGCACATGTAGAATGTAGCAGATGGGGTGGAGAAACACTAGCAGACCACCTAGAGCAATAAAACCAAGGATCTATTACTATACTTGTGGCAAACCTGACCACAAATCATTCGAATGTTGGACTTCACACAAGAAAATTATTCAAGTATGGGTGCCCAAAACTAACAAGGACCCATATTTTAGGGTACCATGTACAAGATTTCAATCCTTTATTGCAGTAACAACAGGATAGAACATGGTGCCTGGACAGTGGATGCTCTAGGCATATGAAGGGAAAAAAAAGCATTCTGAAAGATTACAGAAAAGAAGAAGGACCTCTAGTTATCTTTGGAGGAGACAAAGAAGGTAAAACTAAAGGTTATGAAACCCTTGGTACAGGTTCTTTAACCTTTAGAGATGTTGCCTATGTTAAAGGTTTGGAACAAAACCTGCTGTCCATCAGTCAATTATGTGACAAAAATTATGATGTTTCTTTTACTCATGATTCATGTCAAGTAAGAGACAAAGTCACCAAAAAAAGTCAAACCGAAAGGAACTAGAAAAGGAAATATTTATGCATTAGACTTTAATTCATCTCAGTCAGCACAAATTATATGCTTTTATACAAAAGGTGCTGAAGACACAAACTGGCTATGGCATAAGAGATTAGCTCATCTAAATTTTAAAACCATAGCTAAGTTGTCCTTAAAAAAACTTGTAAGAGGACTTCCTCAAATAAAGTTCAAAAAGGACAAGCTGTATAAATCATGCCAAGAGGGAAAGCAAACTAGAGCAAAGCTCAAACCTCTAAATTATTAGAATTTCAGGGGAGATTGATAGGAAAATGCAATCCCTCCAGTTGTATAGAAATGATAAACAAAACTTATAAGTATTAGCCATGATGTTGTTAGTGTGCTTAGGCTGAAAATGAGTTAGATATCTGTAGTGTAGATCAGATGCTGGAGAGCAGATGACCATAGATGGAGATCATTGTGGGCCACTAGATGCAGACTACTACAGAGAATTTCGACAAGACAGCTAAGACATGCATGAACAATAAAAGACCTGCAAATGCTTTAGGATCTGGGATCGATCTTGCCGACAAGGGCCAACATAGCAATGCATAAAGGATTTCATCAAATCTGGGTGCAGACAAGGTTGCAGGAGTGACTGGGTGCATACGAGGTCTCAACGCTACTGAGTACAGACTGAGTTGAAGTAAACTAAAGACCAGCAGAGGTGGTTCCTATGGTTGGTGCAGAAGTCAGAGGATTAATCAAATCGAAGATTTGAGGTACAGAGTGACAATACGGGGATCAGAAAAAGGTGAGCTGTCAACATCAGTGAAAGAGTCACATGTGATAAGCTGTCACCATCAGGTCAGGTACAGTCACGGGTTCATTCCCTTAGCCTATAAAAGGGGATCAATGAGCTCAAATAACAATGCTGTTGAATGAAGAATTGAACACACAAAGTGTGTAAAATCAATCTGAATTCAAGCTATTCAAGTGAGCTGAATTGAAGAAGAATAGGAAGAAGAAGTTCACGAGTCTGCACTAAAGAACAAAAACTGCAGCAGAGTCCAGCAATGGATCTATGCAAATAGTCTAGGTTCTTCACCTTTGACAAGTTAGCTAACTTGTAAAGGGGTTGTTTTGTAAGCCAAATTTCTTCACCTTTGACAAGTTAGTTAGCTTGTAAAGGGATTATGTTATAAGCCAAAAAATAAGAAGATAGTGAACTCACCTCTTGGATTGACTTACTGGTTGGTCATCAAGGGAAGACTGTACTAAACTCTCAATTATCAGTAGATAACTAGTCTGAACTAGTATAATTCCTGTGTGGTTTACTTGATTTTTAATGCCTTTCATTACCCTACAGCTTTGTCACTTGCATCGTATATGATTTCAAAGGGAAATTTCCAACTTGGAGAGTGGAGAATTGGAAATTTTACTAGCTTTTCTTTTAAAGTATCAAAGGCAGCTTTGCAATTATTATAGAAAAGAAAGACCACATCTTTTTAAGAGAGCTTGAACATTGGTTGTGCTACCTTTAACAAGTCTTTAGTGAATCTGTCTTAAGTGTGGTTGACACTTAAGGTCTTGGGCTTAAGGCTACGAGCAGCATGTGTCTTCCCCCATTATTGAGATATGCCTTTAAATACCAACCATTAAAACGAAGGAAGGTACAACTGGCTTGAGTACATCACTATACCAAGGACCGGTTGAGTTGAGCAGATCACGAAGCAGAGAAGGACCTCTCGGGGTTTGAGGACAAAAGGGTTCTAGCAATATCATCATTGCCCTACCTTACCAGGGATCGATCTGGTTGAGCGGATCTCAAGGTAGAGGTCGGATAGACATTACTAGGTATAATGTGTGCAGGGTATGCATATGATGCAGCAGAATAATAATATAATTATAGGAAATAGACCCAAAGAAAAAACAAGAAGCCAGACAGACATAACAGCATCACAATACTAAGAGACAATACGGATTCAAAAATTTAAAAAGATGAGGGTAAGATGTACCTCCGGGAAGTCAAGATTGTCTTAGGAAATCATTGAGTCTTCAAGTTAAACTCTCTTCAGTGGTCCCTAGTGGAGTCGCTAGTTTTGTGGACGTCAGCTTCGAGGTTCTGACTTTAAACCACAGAAATTACGTACCGTTCGATGGTACGGCTTTAGGAGTCGTTACCTATGTGATCCCAATTAGAAAGGGTTAGATAAGGCTTGCTCCGCGAAAAGAGTTTAAGACCCGGGACCTTGCTTGATTGATAGGAAGGTCGCGTCAACTGCTACCACCCATCACCCCCGCAATCAGCGCGGTCTTTATATTCGAAGGTTTCCTCTATAGATAGTTTTGTCTTCCAATTGTACTGTCTCATTGTGTGTTCTGCAAAACAAGTTAGGTAAAAAATAAAGAACATCAAGATATTTTGATCTAACAGCTTAACGGTTGTCTACATACTTGCGGAGTTCAATATCAAGCCAAATATAGTTCAGGTTATGATGGAACCTTGTAATAAAGTTTCCTATATACCCTCGTTTAGATCTTGGACCTATGAGGGATTAGACCATGTACAATTTTGAAATTAGGATAGTCTCTGTTGTTGTCAGTTTTAAGACTAATTGACTCCTGATGAGACTGTAGGGCTCTAAAAGTCAACCTAATTTTTAATGCATCAATTTTATGGAATATCTGATTTTTATTCGCCTAATATGAATTTGGTAGGTTTCTATCAATTTATTCACCTAAGTGTGATTTTTGGTCAAAATGTATCATTTTCATTTGGATTCTGTCAATTTTTAAAATTTTTGGTTAATTTTCTTAAAGGCCGGATCTAGGTGATTTCTGTCATTTTTTCTTAATTTACCTGAGTACAGCTAAGGTTTCAACGTAAGGGTTTTAAGGCAACCCAAAAATATTTTCTAACCGATTAAATGCTCGATGATTTATTTAACTACCCCTAAATCAGTTTTAATACTACTTGACTCCTGATAAGACTAAATTGGATTTTAAAAATCAACCTAAATTTTAATCCATTTATTTTACAGATAATTTGAGTTTTATTCACCTAAATATGAATTTGATGGGTTTCTATCAATTTATTCACCTAATTGTGAATTTGATCAAAATGTGTTATTTTTATAGGATTCTGTCAAATTTTAAGTTTTATGTTTAATTTTCTCAAAGATCAAATTTAGGTGATTTTCTATTAGTTTTTCCTTAGTCTACCTAAGTATAGCAAAGCTTTCAACTTACGGGCTATAAGATAGCCCAAAAATATTTCATAACCGATTAAATATTATGTGATTTATTTAATTAATCTTAAACTGATTTTTAGGTCGAATCCAACTAAATAAGATAAACAGATAAGTATTGTAAAAACAAGCAAGGCAATCAATCAGATTAGACAGAGAAGTAGTATTTCAAACAAGTGGCATTCCTCACCTAAATTATGTTATGAACAGATTACACCTATACCAATGTGTGAATCAATATTATGTTCTCCTATATATGAGACTAGTTGAAGTGGAATATTATTAGGAAAAATAGTATA
Organism: Drosera spatulata; assembly: GCA_035668315.1. Classification (NCBI taxonomy): domain Eukaryota; kingdom Viridiplantae; phylum Streptophyta; class Magnoliopsida; order Caryophyllales; family Droseraceae; genus Drosera; species Drosera spatulata. The sequence continues at coordinate 4,639 of JAOVYX010015865.1, read as the reverse complement.
TAATTCTCTGAACTTTCGACCTCTTGTACATAATATCTCTCAATTTTTGAAATAGGCACAAACCCTCCTTCACGGGGGATTTTTCAGCCAAAAGAGTATATGCTTTCAGGGGTTCATGTGTCAAAAATCAAGATTTTTTCAAAATTTAAAGAGTTAAATGATTATTTTTATAGTGCAACTCGATGATAATTGAAAGGAATTAAATGATATTTTCCCATGTTATTAAGCTATTGAAACTAGCCATTTTAGCACCAACTCAGATAAGAACAAGAATGCTATCTAAGCAGGCCAAATTTATCACAAGAATTGACATGAGTAGGACAACATGAATATAAAGCTAGCAAGCCTAACATCTTGTAGTATTTTCCCAAAAATAGTTTTGGGCAACTGATCCAGCATATGACAAAAAGGAGTCAAGCCAATTTACACCCAAACATTAGAATATCATCACACCTACATACAAACAAAGCCGATCACATGCTAGCATCAGGACAAGTATTTTCCAACCACACGAGTTAAGAAGCAATATTACTATTAGGCATGATTCCTTGAATTATACTAGCTGGCATGCATGACTTTAGGCACACGTTTCCAAACATTCAAACAGATATAAACAGTTTAATAAAAAATAGGAGAAGCGTTCGACCTACAACCGTCTTGCAAGAGTCGTTTCTTCACTTGGACAGTAGCCAAGAAAATCACCACTAGGAGAGCGCACTTCATCGAGTCTCACCAAGGGCTTTCGGGTCGTGGTCCTCGTGGCGGTTCATGAGGCTATGGGTAGACAAGGAGTTCGAGTTGAACCCTGTCAGAGTTGGTGGATGAATTGCTCTCGAGATGAGTGGAGAAAGAAGGGTCGAGGTAGTACTCGTCATGCTCGATGTAGAGAAGTGAGAGAATGAGGTCGGAGTCGACCTCCTTTTATAGTTAAAGGGGAGACATCGAGAAGGCTAGGCGATCGTTTCCACAAGGCAAGTGCAAGATTCGTGGCTGAAAACACCATGGACCGAGGTGGCCTGTCCAAGATTTTCTTGAGGAAGAAGGCAAGGTGGATCGAGCAAAGGGGAGAGGCCGAAGGAAGGAGACGGGGATTTTGGGGTTTTTTATTTTGTTATTTTTTGATTTTGTGTGGGTTAGGCCTTATTTATTCATCTTGCATCATTTTATTTGAGCTTCAATAAAGGTGCTGGGTCTAACAATTTGAATGGCCCAAAGGATCACAACTGAGCAACGCAAGAGGTTGTGTTATGTAATATTGTCTACCGTGATCCTAATTAAAACCATCACATTATTGTCTACAACTATTACTTGAAAATTATCATAATACTATTCAAAGTGCATCACGATCGTCCTGGATCATCTAATACAAGTCAAAAATAGAGGAAAAGATAAACCAAAAAGATCCTTAATGACTCTTGTCGTGGATGCCGTCCTCGATCTTGGATCCATGGATTCAAACTTGACATGATTAGTGATTGCTCAAACCCATGATTTGATGTGTAGGGTATAGAATGATCATTTGGGATGCAAAGGGGACATATTAAAGGGGACATATTCGCGTTTTATTCCTTTTAAATCTAGGAATATAAAAATGCATCAACGTTCGTAACAAGTAAGGAAATCATAATAGTAAAAAATAAAAACATAAAATATTCGTCGACAACCGGAGAAATTTAAAACATATGATCACTAAGAATATTTCGTCTTAAATAACTTGGATAAATCTATTCATACATATCTCCAATACTCCTTAATGGAAAATTCCCCAATAATATTGAGTTGTGTTAGACGACTCCCTCCAAGTTGAAAAAAAAACGTGTTTAACCCTTCTATTTCCAAATAAAACGTAGTTTCTAAAACAAAAAAAAAGGCCAAATAAAAGGAGTTTACACTACAACATGTGAGGTCTTTGGTTGCATTTTTTTTATAGCAGTTAGGCAACCGCTACCATAGAAAGTTATGATAGCGCTTTTTAACCGCCTCCATAGATTTTCAACCCAATGTATTATAGCATTTAGATAATCGCCTCTCATTACTTAACCATTACAATGTATTCTTATGGTAGCGGTTTTTTTGTAACGCTTATAAAAACGCTATCACAGATACACTATGGTAGCGTTTATAATCATTTCCATAGACATTATTATGGTAGCGTTTACAACCATTGCCTTAATCCTTATAAACACTACTATCGTCGTGGAAGGAAAAAAAATAAATTTCATAAAAAGTAAGAAGAAAACACAAGATTTATTTACCCCATTGGTTTCTAAGATAAGTTATGTTGCGGAGGTATATTTCTGAAAGATGTCAACATAGTTCGTACTTTGAAAATAGTTTATCTCCAAGTTACATATGTGAACTTGTTGTGTTTGTTTTCATGGTAATAACGTAACTCTTATTGTTAATAGTTTGATAAATCATTTATCTAATTATTATTATTATTACTATTTTATTATTAATTATTTTTAACGATAAAGTTTCATTGATTCATATAGTTATTAATTCTCTCTTCAACATGAGGAGAAGACATATTATACTATATCAAACAATGATAACCTAAAAATTTTTATTGGACATTCAAAATAGTGGGGGAAATGGGATTAAAGACCATTTGAAAGTTGGATCTTGTCTCATATCTTTTGTTAAAGACTTTATGTTGTAATGGTCTTAACAAACCCAAAACTTGTTTTGAATTAGTCAAGTTTAAAAATAGGCAAATAAGCATTCGAGGACGATCCTTTTTTGTATGATATTCCTTACACGATGGGTTTTGATGTTAGAATTATAACTATTTTGTCATTCCACATTTGATGACAAGGTAAGTTTCTTACATAAATCAACTTAAGAGTATGGTTTATTTCATATTGAATTAAGGATTGTCTGATGTGTTTCTACTATTCTTAACCTTATGATATCATTCCACATTTGATGATATCAAGCGACATCTATAGATTCATTGTATCATTCCATATTTGATGGTACAATGAAATACCATAGTTTTCATGAAGAATTCAAGGATTCCACATTGAATGCTCGAACAGTTTCATTAAAAACTATTAGAGATCACCCTAATGTTATTTTAGATTGGATTGTGCTTATTTCCACTCTATTCACTCGTGAATTTTTTAAGTTCTAAGATCTCAAATTATTTTTGAACTAGAAACTATGTATTGTGAAACAATCGACTATATCCCTTATTTCACTCTTCCCTTGACTATCAATGTGATATATGATATCATTATTTAATGAAATTCATGTTTGGCATTCATAGGTATAGACTTAAATGGAGGAGCAGAAAAACTAAACTTGAACTTGGATAATGATAATCTACTTGATGAATGGGAGACATCACTTGTGGAGGAGCACATTTTTATGAAGCTTTTCTGTTTTATGAACTCTGTTAGTTATTGAGTTTAGAATATTTCTAAGAGTCTTTACTATGTACAATAATTTTCTTATTCCAATGTTTATGAATTATGTTTTTCGACTTATGCTCTTTTGACAATACAAATGATTCATTGGCTTTCTTGGACATTTATATTGAACTCATATTTTCATACATATATAGAACATTAGGAGGAGACTTTCAAGGATATTATATCTATTTAAATTATCCGAACAATAATTAGGATATTCCGTGAAGAATGATAACCTTTAAGACATCATTTTCTAAACGCTACAATAAGATCTACGGTAGCGTTTATAAAAAACACTGTTTTACATCAAACAACTGCTACCTTAACCTATGACGAGGGCTTCTTAGGGGATGGTTTCTTAAACACTTGTATAGGTCTATGATAGCGATTTTTGACATTTTAGTAGCGGTTTGTAAAATGCTACTGATGACCTCACATGTTGTGGTGTCATAATGATGTCATCATAATATTTCGCTAAATTTAACAAAAAAAAAAAAAGCTTTCTTTTTTGCACGAAAATCTAATTTTAAGGGGTTGATAAGGCATCATCGGTATATTTTTTTTTATAAAAACCTCGATAGTGTATGCATGGGGACCACCTTCACTTAGATTCGTCATTTGTCACTCTCATACACCATCATTGAATGAAGTATCTAAGGACATTTTTGTAGTAACAACAATTTCGAATAGACAAACAAATAGAGAAAGCATGAAAGATGTGTCTTCTTAGAGTGAGAGAAGACAATAATGGGCTGATCAAGATGCACGGTTATTTGCTTATTTACGTTTATTTTTTTGAAGTAAAGATGCACGATTTAATGCATTGTAAGGTTATACATATAGGGATTTCTTTATTGGATATATGTCTATATGAAGTATGTATCATAACTATGAGTGAAGGATTCATTGATGCGTGCTGCCATTTACACGTCAAATTAATATTTATGAGTACTTACTTTCACTCTATAAATATAGAATTAATGCAGTAGTGGAAGTAAGGGTCAAACCCACAGGGAAATCGAAAATGTCCAACTAAACTAACTTAAAGCAATAACTATTCTAGCAATGGGAGGGTGTGTTTAAAAAGTGATAACTAAACTAATTACTCAGAAGTAGATAGCTGGATAGTAGGGTGGATTGCTTAGGTTAGGAGAAATGTAGGGATAATGGTTGAGTCATTTTGAATCACTTAGATCAATCATTGATGTTTATAGATCTTAGGT
>JAOVYX010015864.1:0-26418 GCA_035668315.1 Drosera spatulata | reverse complement strand
GCACCTCAGGAAGAACTCCACAGGGTATAGAATGCAGACACAGACTAACTGGCTAAAATCTTAATGCAGGAACAATGATGTGACAATTAAACGATCAGAAAATTATTCCCATTTCAAGCTCATGGTATCCTTCTTTCTGTCTTCAGTGAGTTCATCTTGAACAACGATTAAGGACAAACAAAGGAATTACCCACAAGCTACCCCAGGGAAGAAGTCAAAAAATCACAAGATTATAGTATATTCAGATTTCAGAGACACAACAAACGGACGGTACTATCAAGACAACTTATATGGTCCCTGTCAAGTGCAATAATACTGACATCAGGCCAGATTAATCTATGAACCAGTTAAACAAATTTCTGAAATTTTAGTAGTTGTCCTATCCTCGAACCTACTAGGAAATCAACCTATTCAAAATTTATAGGAATAAGTTTGCACCAAGATACACAACAAACAGTAGCAGATGGTGTAATCCTTTGGCAATTAAGCAAAGTAAAAGGAAAAAAAAAAAAACAAAGTTAAAGAACCTTGGGAAATCTGCGCACGCCTTTTTTCTTTCGTAGAATCTTGGTATGCCTGAACAGAAGAATTAAACAGTATAAACACAAAGAAAACGAATAAGCAAGCGCTATAATACAAGAAAGTTTCAGTATCTGACAGTAGTTGTGCTTTTTCATTGTGTGGCCAACAAAACCACTGCAACACACACACACACACACAAGTGCAAGCACATGCAGAAGACAGGAAAAATACTGATGCCTGAAAAGATACCACAATTTGCTTCAAAAAAGACCTCGAAAATAAAACAATGGACCTATGGGAGGAGGCATCTTGCTTTCATGAGGGAGAGCTGAACTTTCAGGCACTGATGGTGTAAACCACAATGTGTGTAGAACACAATGTCTACACTGAAGCACTTGTCCAGTGTAGCCTGAACATGGTCCAGGGCGGTCACCAGTGAGCAACAGAGAAGTGAAAATGCATATAGAACGCCTAAAGGGAATGCTTTTTTAAATAAGACCTCATGTGGATCAAAATAAGTCCGAACAAGGAGATGCTCTAGCCTGAGGTATCGCTCTGGTTCTTCTTGCTTCATGACACCCATCGCTTGAGTCTGCCTCAGAATTGCACGAGCTGTGTCCAGCTCCCGAAGTTCAATCATCTCTAAAACGATCTGCAGCACAAAGGTTACATTCAAGATAGCACTGAAAAAAAATCCGATTTCAGAATAAGAAGGACATCAGCAGCGGCACTCAACCAACAACTTCACACAACTGAATGTCCCACGAGGCACGAATGGATCTTCTTAGTGAAAGAATATAACATTGACAATCAACTAAAGGTCTAATTAATACTACAGAGCGAGTCGAGCCTGCCTAGCCAACCCAACTGGAAAATACAGTATATTTGACTCCTAATAAATTCTATCTCCAGCCAATCGGCTCAAGGACTGGTATTACAGTCATCATGGCATTCAACAAGCTCACCTTATTGGATAATTAACAACATTGTTCGAATCGAGTAATAGATCGCCGCTAAAAAGTACCAAAATCACACAACAATCTCGAGTCAACCCTAGGATCAAACAACCACCACCCAACCTCACCCCACCCCCGCATCCTAATGCCATTATTAAAATTAAACTCAGTCACACTACAATCCAACAAGCCCTAAAACAACAAGATCCCATCCCCTCGATCCCCCTCACCTGCTCGTACAAGTCCTCGAGCTTCTTCCTCGGAAGCTTGAGCTGCGCGACCTGAGGCAGAATCGCGTCCCACCTTCCGCCATTGATATCAGCCACAAACGTCTCGAGACTGTCGACGGTGTTCAACGACACCTGACACTCGCTTTGTAGAGTCTGGAATGTCTGCTGCAGCGAGTTCTCCTTGCAGAACTGTAACACGATCTTGATCACACTGCAGAATTAAATCAAATCAAATAAACATCAAAAAAGTTGAGAAAATTGTGGAGGCGATGGAGTTAGGGGAATCGAAGAGGGGAACAGGAACTTGCTCGCGGGCTTCGATTTCGAGAGTCGACATTGGTGACGGTTGTGGCTAGGGTTTTGGTGGTTGCGGGTGAGTTTTCGTCGGGGGGGGTTGGGCTCAGTTTCACTTGTGAGTTTGGATGGAAAGAATAACAAAAACCCTTTTCTTTTTCATATCTCTTTCATGTTTTTCAGAAAAAATTGACTTATTTTCTTAAAATTTTTCTTGTTTAAAACTCACAATTAATATTGAAAAAAGAAAATAACATATATATTTTTTTTCTTTTCTCTTTTTCTCTTAAATAAAACTCACAAACGCGAGGTGATCATTTTTCATTTTGTCGTTTCGTGAAACGAGATGAGGAGGTGAGGTAAAAGAAAGATACTTTCCCTCAAATCTTTTTATTTTGGGAAGAAACATTCATAAGAAAAAATAATCTCATTTTTCTTTTTTATTTTTTCTCAAAATAAAAAAAAGTTCTCTTTTTTTCTCTATTTTCTTTCTAAATTGAACTCACAAACACAAACATACGTCTTGAGAAAATCAGAAAGGATGATTTGGGGTTTTATTGGTTGAATTATGTAGACGACGGATTAATCTCGTGAGATAAGGATAACAAATGTATTTATCTTTTTATATTATCATCTCAAAATTTCTTTATTTCATAATACATCATATTTAAGATATTGAAATATAAAAATAAGCAAGATTTAAAAAATAAGTGTTGAAATTAATTTTTCTTATTTCTTTCTTTCACGTACAATGAAATTTTTTTCTTGTTTTTTTATGAAACAATCAAGCTTTATTTTTCATAAAATTATTAAAATTATTAATAAATATTTAAATCATATATTTTAATATTAGATCAATAACAAAATCTTGATGCCTTGGTTTATATGAAAATTGAAACTTCTCATTGAATATTGCAAATGAACTAGTACTAAAATGTTGTACAAGCTTTTTTGGGAATGATTGACCATCCAATCAAGGAAAGGAACCGGTAACTATCCAACCGGCTCGCATCACCCAGAAAATATCTTGCCGCCATTGCAACAATCTCCTCCACCAACGCAGTTACGCCACTCTCATCACTTCTCTTGACCTCCACTTGCAAAACACCAAATTCCCAATTCAAAACCCTAGAATTCAAATCAATCAAATCCACTCACTCACCAAAATCAAACACTTCATTTCCATGGCCTTGTCCATTTCCCTCATCCAAACCCTAACCAAATCCCCAATTTTTCAACCCCTCCCCAAAACCCTAAATCTCACCCACTTCTCGCATTCATCGCCCAATTTGTTGTGCTTGAATCGTGGGGGATTGAGGTGCGTTGTTTTGAATGCAGCAAAGCAGCAGGTGAAGCCTCCGCCGCCGAGCAGCAAGAAGAAGAAAACCGGTGGAGGTCGTGGCGGAGGCGGGGGCGGTCGTGGCGGAGGCGGTGGCGGACGGGTTAGTAGGGTTACGAAGGAAGTGAGATACGAGGAGTTTGGGATTGAAGATGGAGTGGGGTTCGAAGAAGAGATGATGAGGCCTTTGCCAAAGCCGCCGGCGGGGTTCGTGCTTAATGATGAGGGAAGGGTCGTCAAGGTTTCGTCCAAACGGCTTACCACGATTGTACGTGATTCGTTTATAAGGGTTGTTTTGGAATGAATGAATGAATGTTGAATAGTAGGAGGAATGTAGCTGGATTTGATTTTGGTTCTGTATGGGTTATTATCATAGGTTTCTATTTTTGCTCGTTTGATTATTGTTATTGATAAAAATGCTAATGGCTATGTGGAATTGTGTCGTCTGAATCAAGGGTTTATAGTTGCTTATTACGTATAATTTGAGCTTCATAATTGGAAGGAATGTGTGTAAAATTGTATTTTCCTAACACCTGCATCGCAAGCGAAGTTGCAAAACGAGACTGACGGAGGCAAACATATGGAATCATTGGTTACGATTGTGAAGCTTGTGTTAGAGTTGGAATAGCATCTAGTATTATCCGAGCAAATTTTTGTTTGTTTTTCACAATTTGTCTCGCAACAGTAGGATAGCGTATGATGCTAATTTTGTCCTGCTTGTTTGGGGATTGGTAGCATTTATTTTTACCAGTGTGCGATGAACATGGGAATTAAAATGATTTTGACGGTTGTCCTTATACGTCTGCAGGTCGATCCTTTAAATAAGCTTCCGCTGGAATGTGTGATAAGGAGAGTTTTTACTAACTCGCAAGGAGGAACGTGTATGCTGCTATGCCCAGTTGACATGTAAGCATCATTGCACCTCTTGAGATTGTTCAAATATATATTTTCTGTGTTATTGTTGCACCTCCCTAGATGTTTCAAGTATTTTGACTTTGTATGGGGTATTTATAATATATATTTTCCTTCCCTTTTCAGGCCCATTTTGATCGTGAAGAGCACAAATTATGACGGATGGACTGATGTATGTCTCAATTCCCTATTCCCTCATCTGTGATAGTTCATGCTATCATTATGTGATTCTAAAGCGAGCGCTTCAGTACCAGCTCGTAAATCGATTTATGACATAGTTGCTGTTACTCTATGTGGTTCCCTTATATGATCAACTTTAGTGGCTATTAAAAATTGAACTGATATGGAACAGTTTCATGCTAATTTCTGATTTTCATGCTTTTTTATTATCTGGTCAATGTGCTGCCAGCTATGTATACTTGTTTTACTTGTACAACAGCTTACTTCATATGTCATAATCATACTCTTATGCTTAGAAGCACAAACCTCAATTCTGTAGTTTGAACATCTTACTAGTTGAGTGATGAAGAAACTGAACGTGTCCTTCCTTTTGCGGATTATGCACTTGCCAAGGCTCAAATGCATCTAGTGCATAGTGGGTGCGTCCATCATCTCATTTCAACTGATTAAGTTTTGACTGTTTTGTTACCAGTATGCTTGTACTATTGATCCTTGAATGATTTTGCTGTCTTACAACAGATTTTGCTATACAGCACGGGGTGGGTTCTGCTACTCTGAAGACTGCATATTTGAACTCCGTCCAGGTCGGTGACTCTCCCTGGCGTCCCTGCTTATTCATCTTACTAGTCCGTTCTTTTCAAATAAGGCTTAATGTTCTCTACCCAGATTGCTTTTTAGTCTTCTACAATGTAGAGGGCACAGTTTCATGTTGTGCTTTTTCTGGTTTCTAAAAGGAATATGGATTATGATTTGTGCGATCTTGTGCAATTCCTCTGATTCTGACGCTGAGGAAGCATCAGATGGAGGGTGTGCCTATATTGTGACTACTGCTTTCATGTTTACACCTCCTTTCTATTTGGATAATCACCTTCTGGACATTGGGTGAACTCTTCTCCACTTGGACTTGTGTTTCTGCAGATGAGCAAGATATTGGTGGCATGCCATCGGAAGGTGTAGAACTCACCTGCTTTCATGTGGTAAGCTGGCTTTTTTATACTCCCTTCATCAAATACCCCCTCACCCCCTCCCAAATCCATATGCCTCTTGAATTATTATTTTTATTATATTATTGTTTTTTATTATTTATTTATTTTTAATTTTTTTTTTTGGTTGGGGGAGGGTTTGCAATTGGTAGGAGTTGCCTGGATTGAGGAAAAAATGTCAGTTGATGTGAACTGTACATGCTATGTTTATCCAAGATTAGACAGTGAAAGGAGTAGTACAGTATATGAAGAAGATAAAATGAATTAGTGTGAGTCTTAAGAAAAGCTACAATAAGATTGTGGAGGATCACAGTGGGATGGCCATATTTCATGCCAAATTTAGAGGATTCCTGCTTCTGACTGCACCTGGCAGGACCATCTAGATGATGATTAACAAGAATCATTCTACAGGTCCTTAAAGACATTTTGCTGCTTATTTATTGTTTTCTGATTTCGCCAATACATTTAAGTCCCTTGAATAATCTTGTTTTCTTCCTTTCCTCCCAGGATGGAACCCATTATATGATCTATACGCCATGTGATCCACTTCTTTTTGTAGCTGTAAAGGTATTCAGATGACTTCCCTGCTCCTGTTACATTTCGCGAGTAAAAGTACTTGTCCGTTATTATTGTGACAGCCATTTCACCTCATATTGTGATTTAGGGAAGCAAAATTCATGATATCTACCGGAAGAGTTGATGTAGATGACTACTTTTAAAAGGTTGAAAACTAACATGTTTCTATTTTCTCTTGTAAATTCTTTTGTAGGATGGCAATGGAGAGTTACAAATTGTCGAAGATGTGAGTAAATTTGTTTATTATTTTTTCTTTTTTCTAATATGTATCCATCATTGTGCTTGCTCATAATGATTCTTCCATCTTTCCTGTCTGCGCCTGTATAACAATCCTGCTGAACTTTCCATGGTATTATCTGATGTGACCCTTCTTCAATAGATAGCTCCATGACTTGTCTCTTTAACTCACCATAGGCTCCTTGTGAATTCTTACATCGCTGAAACTTTGATTTCTGCAATATTACAATATTACAATTTCTCTTCGTTTTCTGAGGTTTGCCTTGCTTGTGAGGTGCATCAAGCCTAGACATTTGTTTACCTTATAGCTATGAGCATCGGTATAGGCACCGGTTTATCATATTGTGCTTGTGAAGTGAATTTCTCAAAGCCAACGCTGCTTTATCAGTCGGTGTGAAATGTTGCACAGGAACTCTTGGATGACCCTGCTGTTGGGAGAGCCATTGATGAGGAGACAGTGTTCAACGCAATGGTGGTATGGATATCTTTTTAATAAACAATTTTAGTCTTTCTTTATTGGGAATTCATACTCATGTTAGTGGTTTGTTGCAAACCTGGGTATATGTTGGTACAATGTTGCAGGAGGAAGAGGCTGTTCTTCTGGAATCGCTAATGGGGGGAAGATTATAGGTATCTCCTCATTACCGCTCAGGGATCCGCCTATTCATGAAGGACTTGAGAGTACTTAGGAGCTAGGGCACCAGCAGTTCTTAACAGTGTAGATATTGTTTTTGCCTATGTCCATTTTGCTCTGGTTCATTCGGGGAAAAATTGACGTTACATTTTATCAAATTACATCTGTTGATTCATGTAAGCTTGAAAACAGTTTAGTGAATGCATTTTTCAACGTGCTTCCTGCAATGATCTTTTTAAATCCCAATTCCCATCTGTCGCAAGCTATATGTCTCTGTTAGCTTTATTTTGCACTGCTGCTGGTGCAATTGATCAAACTTCTTGATCTGGACTCAAGCTAGACTTGTCATGTTGATCTCTGTGACGGCATATGGACTAGTTAGTTTCCTCCATCTCTGTGTGTGGACATGTCTTGTGAAGCCTGTACAACTGATCGCCTGCTTGCTAGATGCTGTGTAGGTTCATCGTTGTTGACAGGCTGCTGAGCTATGTACTGCGCTCAGGCTGTGTGGCGCTGCTATATTTCAGGTCCGTTGCCTGGGCTATGGTGGGTCAAGACATTGTCCTAATTTATTGGTGCATGTGCAGCTCGAATGAAGTATGGACTCTTCACTTGAAAATGCAGGAACTAAACACCAGATATATGGACACAGATTGTGAAATATAAGTGCACTGTTACGTACTTCCAACCATGGTGAACTACGAACGGAAAGAGCACGACTTCTCTTAACTTCATTGAATCATAGCGATTGTCATAGTGTTATGCGTGTGTAACTTTTTCCCTCTATTTCCTTCGCTAGGAAGGATCTAAATTTAAAAATTACCAGACTTGATCTCAGCACAACAAAACTGATTTTAACTGATAGTAGTGCTTACACACAGTAAATATGAACAGAATCTCCCAATCGATCGTGTATTTCCTAAGCAGTACAGTAACTTGACTTCTAATCCTGAAGAAACTGCTCATTTTCAGCTGCATACTGCTTCCACAGCAAGTCTCCTAACCGTACCAGGACACAAGCCCTTGTCGAAATTCTTTTCGCTCAACTCTACAATGCATTCCTTCTTGCCTAGACACAGCTGCAAAGCAAGATTTTTATCAAGATTTTGGTCCATAAGTACATTGTAAGCAGCACATAGCTCTGTGGTTGACAATATTTAGGATTCACCATCTCCGTGCTGAAAATGTTCCTATTAACAGTAGGGATCATTTATTTTTTCCTGGTCGAAAGTAGGGATCATTTTTTTGCTTTGAAGATAGTCACCAGATACTTAGTAGTGATTTTCTTTCTTACTGTATGATAAAATTACATGCTATGACGAACAGTGACTACAGAAATAAGGTCTAGACAAGAAGCATATGAAATGTAGAAGGTTTGAGCGATCCTTACCTTTTCCACGACGGAAGCAGATTGAGGATCATGGCAGCCGCCAGTACTGTAGAACCCACAGTCTCCTTCTGGATTCCCGAAGCTGGCGAACTTGACTGCAGATATGTGAGCATCGTCAGGGCAGCTCAGACGTGCAGTTGCTTTTACATTGTCGTCCTTCTTATTCGTCAAGCTCCAAGATTCAACACTTGGAGGATGATCTTCAGACATTAGAGTACAAACATTTGATATTTTCCGGTTAGAAAAGGTAATCATGGTAGGATCTCCACCAACTTCCTCGAAAACAACAAGCACATTCCCACTCGGCTTGAACCAAGACCATGGAACGTGATACCTGCATAGCAAAAAAAAAAAGTTTCAACGTCAAGTTTTGACTCTTAAAGGTAATCATGTAGATAAACACTAGTGATGCAAGCTCAGTGTTTTGATGCAATTCATACAAAATGAGGCTATAGTCTCGTTAGTTGTTGACTTAGGCCAGATGAGCTTTAACTCGAGGTATTAAATTCAGACGACTTAGTGGCTTACCATCTTTGAGTTGTGTCTCCACATCCAGTGCCACACTTGAACTGGTTGAATGCGCCTCGATAATTGCAATATTCAACACATTGGGCATTAGATGGGGTCGTTGTATTCCAATATCTTCCTATTTCATACCCATTCAACCAAGCTTGGCCTTTCCCCTTGTGAATCATGTTTAGCCTGACGGGATGATGCCCAGATGGCGGCTTCACCGGAATCTACACCGTTTCGAGCAGGCAGTTGAAATCTAGAGGAAACAAGCAGGCAATGGCATAGAAAGGAAAAAAGATTTTGATGGCACAGACAGCCAAAACATCGTCGTCCAGGTCAAGTCAGACGGTGCTTTATTAACTGGTATGGTAAGAGTCTCATATGGATCAAAATTTTCATTTAGAATATACCTTGTACCACGTTAGAGGTTGATACTTTGGAGGAGATTCAACTGTTGCCCAATTTGCACTGTGAAGGCCATCGGATAACTCCAAGCTCTCTCCTTCTAGTCCAATCTGAGAAATGAGAGCAAGTAAAGAAATTTGCATCAGCCTGAAAACTTAATTGCCTCGAACTTTGTCATTAGGTTTATTCTCACCAGTCACAAGATTACATCGGAATAGCTCTAATGCAAATAAGCAGTCGCTCAGCATGAAATGAATCAGTAGTAAAGAGAAAAAGAGAGTAACCTTGTACTTCCATGGATATCCGGACAATTCAAGAGTGCCATTGCTTAAACCACTGACGTTGGCGCTGCTTACTCCTGTTCCTACCCATTCGTAATACCCTCCCGCACTTTGCAAGAACAAGCATTTAGTACACACAGAAACATGTTATTCACGTTTTAGCTCTTAGCTAAGCACTATAAAACACCTACTTCTCTGCTGGATGTCTGATGTTCTTCTAAAAGAACGAGATCCATTTGAGCAATAGAAGATGTCTCATGAGTTATAGTGTACTCAGTTTAGAACATATGATTCTGCATCCAGCTATGTAGATTGATATATGCTGAGATATCTGGGCTGTTTGAAGTCAAACATGTTTTGATGAAATAAATGGAGATTAGTTCTTTTTTTCTTTTTTCTTTCTTTTTTTACGGAGAGGAAATTCTTGTCACAAAGATAACCAACGGATGAGAGTTATTCGTCACAAGACAGCAAATGGAGAGCATAATTAAATGGCAAATATATGAAAACCATTATTTGTTGTTTAATTTGTGAAGCATGTTAGCTATATAAAGGGGAAGAAGTGTAGGAAAGTTGAACCAAGGTCATCATCTGTAATTCAACAATATTCAAAGCTATTGAAGAAGAAGAGTAAGGCATTTGCCTTCAGGAGCCTCGGTGTTTTCCTTTCACAAAAGTTTTGGTATAAATAAACACGCTATACTAAAAAAAACTACAAAGTTATGTATCAAAGTAAAATAGATATGAGGAATAATCAGTTAATAACATAGAGTAACTTACAGGAAGGCCTATTTTGAAGCTCATAAGAGCAATGTCATTCTTTCCTACTTCTAGTGATGTCGGTTGTTCCAAAAACGCAAGATCCCCATACGCACTACCTGAACATACAGAAAGGCACGCACCATGAGACTAATTACAAGTAGCAGGCTGCATTCAGAAAGACAAACTTTTCTCAAGGATTGAGTAGCTGTGCTCGGGGCAATCAAGAACTGGATCGCATTTTGTGGCACTACAACGGATAGAGGAAGAAACTTAAAAGTATATCTGCTTATGAATTTAGGACAGTTTGAGGACTAAGCTTATAATCACTTTAGGAGACGCATCAAAATGCAGCACGAACTATTTTTTAAGCCTTAATGCCAGATGAAACAGGCAACAAATCCAAAACTTAAATTATTATGGAATTTCAAAGAATGGCACTGTAGATGTTGGATAGTGACTATAACCTTGATATTCATTGTTCAAGAAGAAATGAAAACCATCGCCCTTTGATTGGATTGAGATGACTGGTTGGCTTCCCTTCAGTAGCTTTTCTTCAACATAAATGCTGGGACAAGAAAAAAAAGAGAAGTTAGATACAAATATAGCAAAATGGAATGCCTTAAATGTCTGTTTCACACCCCAGATTGTTGCATGCGATTTAGAGAGTGTCGCCTGTTAAAGTCATGATATTCACACATTAAAACTCCACTCTACCAATAATTCTGCTGTCATCTAGAAACTCGCTCACCAACTAAGCCAGGCCATAAGTTGTGCATGGTACTGTAATTTTGGGGAAATAAAAAACTGACCTTGTCGTTAACAATAGAAATCTGACTTGTCCTTGGTCGTATTTAAGTGATCTACAAAACCAGTCATGCTGAGATCAGGTTTTGTCCACAGTGCAGCTTTCTCCTCAAACACTTGCCATTTATGTACTTTCAATTTCTTCGGAACCATTTGCACAATGGAAGTATGAAATCCAACCTGAAAACTTTCAAGTCAGTAGGACCTTTCAGCAGGATTACTCAAGCAAATATCTAAGATAATTTCCAAAATACGAGACACCACATGACTACTAGTAGCTGTTTTCATCTAAGCAAGACAAGGAATAATCTTTTGACCAGACAAAAACATTTCCGATCAGTGGGCAATACCTGAATTCAGAACCTAAAATATTTCCTGAAACTGATTACGGTTACCCAGTTTGTATTGAAGTATTAAAATGAAGAAAACTAAAGAAAGTGAAACCGAAATTACCACCTTACGTAGGTTTGTTTCTTCTTCATAGATGGATCATGATGTACAATGTGAGATAACGTAAGATCCTGAAAAGCAGAAAATCACCTTTGCAGTAATGCTGACTGACCAAGCTGGAAGGAGATACGATACATTCCTGAACACTACAACTGCATCAGTTGTGTTATCCACATTGGCTAGAAAGGCGGCACAATCTCCGGAACCATTGTCATAAACATCAGCCTACACAAATTTGAACTAAAATTGGGACAGCCTTGAATATAAATGTATAATTCAAAACAAAATGAAATGAAATCTAGAAAACACTCTAGATAAAGAAAGTCAATGCAGAGCTTTAGAACCATGATTTTTAAGAGAGCGGATTGAATCCAGTAGAAGCAATTTGTTAAATTGAGCACATTGTCATTTGTTGAACTTATCCAACACTCACAGCCCCTATAACAGCAAGGACTTCCTACTGCAGTTGAGAAGTTCTAAAATGAACAATACTGGAAGATCAGGTAAGGTGCTCACTTCTAGTTGCGGACCAAGATACAGAAAAGTAGAATCACTGGTCAGCAACGCCTTCTCGCATAGCTTAATTGCTCTGTGGAGCTCCTTGAGATGCCCATATTTCGGGAATCTTGGCAAACCTGAAAGTCACAAAAGATAACCGATCAACTACATCAACGATGACAAACAGCAAGCTTGTGCTCATGGTCTTCAAGACTCGTATCTATTTTCATGCTAATGACCAATTAATCTCTACAAGCAGGAAATCAAATAACTGACCGTATTCATCGATTGGTGCATCATAATCATAGCTTGTTGTGGTCCATGAACCTCCAGTGCGACCAAAATTTGTCCCGCCATGGTACTGAAATGAAAAAAATAAATGAAAGCATATATTAGGTATAAGAAGTGGGTCAAAGATCACTAGATGCCCATATATTAATCTTCTTTGATGTTTTACTTACACCATGAGGAGCTTTTCTCATTTTCTCAGTGCTTAAATTTCAGATTTTTTTAACAGGTAAGCATAGTATTGTCTCAAAAGTAAAGCATCACGATTAACATAAGTTACCATGTAATAATTCTGCACACTACCACCCTTCTCAAAAAAACGAGCCACAGAAAAAGCTATATCTTCAGGTGGCCTGTGGGGAATTGGTGAACCAAAGCTCATGTACCTAGAACAGTAGTATGAAAGTATGTGAGGCTTCCACGAGTTGTCTAAGGGCAAAAACAGATACGGTGTGCGATAGAGTTTGTCAATATATAGATAATGAAGTACTTACCATCCAGGCCAATTTTCGGTCCAAATCTTGGGCTTCAAGGGATTATTTGGGGCAAACTGATCACAGTAGGAGTTACAGGTATCTATCTGCAAAAAAACAACAGGTGGTTTCTTGTTAACATCATTATCTATGTGATCCCTATAATTTTCATGTCATAAATGTAAGTTGTTCATGCAACATAATTCATCAGTTATCACTTGAAAGAGAAGGGAGAGTGCAAGGAGGCCTGAAAAACTTATCAGACAAAAGGCATGAACTGTCAACACGGAAAGCATATGTTTTTCCACTCTTGAAGGAATAACTTTGTTTAGAGAATAGCTTACCACAGGATAAGGAGCATCCTGCTCTACGCACATCACCCAAGGCACACCAGTATTCTGAGAAAGAGCCATATGAGCAGCCCACATTGCATATTCTTTCCCTTTTTCTCCATATATCTCTTCATACCACCCTCCATACTCATTCTCAACCTGCAGAACAAAAAGAAACATTCTATTATGGTTATATCATTGCCAGCCAGATTGCAAGAACTTTGACAATCAAGACAACATATTCAACTAAGACACCTTTCTAACTTTGTAAGATATTATCCGAATTAAAACACAAACTCTACGCCGGCTTGTAGCCCCTGCCAAATCTCCCAAGTTACCAATCTTGTTTTTGGAATGCTGGTTTTATACAGTTCGTGAATTCTATGAGATGTTTGAATCCTGTTTCAGTTGGATATCCCATTATACAGCAGAATAGTTTATACACAAAGCTCAAAAGCACATACCTGGGCTAAAATAATTGGACCCCCTTGAGATGCAAAAAGTTTTTCCTCCTTCACCATGTTCACTATTTTTGTCATAAACTTCTTCATGTGGTACTGCAGACACCCAACATAATCACCCGTCATGTGACTTGCAATACAGTAAAGGGCGAGTATCCTTGAAAACTCTTCTCATTTCAGTTCAATGATCTTCAAGATTAGACTACCTAAAGGACTGCAGCCAGCGGAACAACAAGATACTGAAACCACAAACTCATACCATGTATGGTTTGGTTGCTGTCCTGAACTCACATCCGGGCTCATAGTGTAGCCAAACAGGTACCCCTCCGTGAAGCAACACATCACATAACCGAAAAAGTTCACAGTCGTTGATAGCAAACAGTCATTTCATTAGCTGCAAAAAGTATGAAACTATCATCACCATACCCGTAATTCCACTCAGCAGCAACAAACGGGCCAATCCTGAGCATCATATACATGCCGGCATCTTGTACAATCTTGACAAACTTCACCAGATCAAACCAATCCTCAAAATTATACTGAGTCCATTGGTTCCACCTTTCATGCCCCACATTGACACATCAAAACCCAATCAGAACACAACTGAAAACACATGTAGATATCAACACACTTGATCAACTATTTCATTCATCGTCACATATTCGACTCACTTTCCCAGGAGACAACCATTACAGAAGACATACGATTCGATTGCATCGGCCCCGCCTTCCTTGGCCAACTTCACCAGCTTCGGCCACATCTGTTTCCATCACACCAGACAAACACACATTAGCAACCACTCACACCCTCACAGGCACTCATACGTTTAGACTAGACTTGATTGTTAACTTTTGGAGTGAAAAATGCTTAGAACTTAAAGTTAACTTTTGGAGTGAATGATGCTCTAATGCCATCCCTAAAATTATCAATCTGAACTACCAAGACTCACCTCGGGGACACTGCGAGGATAATGGATGGACGTTGAGATCAGAAGATTCCTCTCACCATCAAACATCAGCGAACGATGATCGAATGTGATGTTCACCGCCATTGCCGCCCGCCCGGATAGGGCAAACACAAAGAGAAGCAGCATCGCTAATGACGACGTCGCCATTTCCAAAAGTTGATATATACAGAGATGGAAATGGTTTTTTAAATGACTGTGTCCCCATATTTATACATCTTGGAGAGTAGAATAAACCGAAAATTGGATAATGTTTAGCACAAAAATCACCACAGATAACTACCCGTGATTATCTCCCAAGTAAATCAAGAAGCAGATAATGTGTAGAACAACAAAGAGAAACAATATCTGACCCTTAGAAAAATCAACCTCAAATATAAGCAGACCATTAGATATGCTATTATTTTCCTGCAACTGAATGTCATTTACGATGCAATCAAAATTATTAGATTCAAGAGCAATAAAAAAGTGTATATCCTATAGATTAACTAGAACCGTGATTATCCAGAGTCGATGTCAACACAACAAAATTGATATGAATTAATACATTTGCTCAATAAATATAAAAGAATCTCATTTTGATCGTGTACCAGGAGACAAGAACTTGAGTTCTAATTCTGCAGAAATTGCTCGTCTCAGCTGCATACTGCTTCAACAGCAAGCCTTCTAACTATACCAGGACACAAGCCCTTGTCGAAGTTCTTTTCTGTCAACTCTACAACGCATTCCCTCTTGCCTAGGCAGAGCTGCAAAGCAAGATTTTGATCAAGTTTTTGCTCCTAAGAACATAGTAGAGAATACATAGCTCAGGATATGCTTCCATGACAACAAATCGTTAACATTCAGTGCTATGCTTGGTGGTTATTTTATTCATATGTTCAAACCCAATTAATACTGTGGATGAAAATGACAAACAATGACTATGGTAAACCCGTATTGACACAAAAATGACTCGGGTGTTCCTATCATTGACAAGGTCTGGGAAAATAGGTATAGACAACATGTGACAAATGAAATACAGAAGGTTGAGCTTCCCTTACCTTTTCCACGACGGAAGCAGATCCAGGATCATGGCAGTCACCAATACTGTAGGACCCACAGGATCCTACAGGATTTCCAAAGCTAGCAAACTTGACTGCGGATATATAAGCATTGTCGGGGCAACTCAGACGTGCAGTTGCTGTTACATTGTTGTTCTCCTTGGTAGTCAAGCTCCATGATTCAACACTGGGTGGATGATCCTCGGACAAAAGGGTACAAACACCAGATGTTTTGCGCTTCGAAAAGCTAATCTTGGTGGGATCTCCACCGACTTCCTCAAAAACAACAAGCACATTCCCTGATGGCCTGAACCAAGACCGTGGAACGTGATACCTGCTCCACACACAAACATAGCAGAAAAAAGTTTCAACTCCAGAAAATTGGCCGTGAAAGGTGATTGCAGATGTACAATTCTCTGTTAGGAAGAAAGTGATGAATGTTTCAATCTGCCCTTTTAAGTCAACAGGTACCTGTCATCTAGTTATTTATTGGTTTTTTTCAAGCAATTATATAAAATGGTAGGGGTTAAAGGCGTTAAGCAGAGCTGAGCTTCAGATTCAGTGTTCTGATGCAATCATGCAAGTGCAACTCGTAGAAAGATATGTTATAGACACAGGTGCTAGTTGTTAGCTTATGCCATATGAGCTTTACTTCGAAAAAGTTGACGTATATGGTTTACATGGCTTACCATCTCTGAGTCGGTTCTCCACATCCAGTGTCACACTTGTCCGGAAAGAACTTGCCTCGATAATCGCATTTTTCAACACACTGGTCATTTATGGGGCTCCTCCTAGGCCAGTATCTTCCTATTTCTTGTCCATTCAACCAAACTAGGCCTTTCCCCATGTGAATCATGTCTAACCCAACGGGATTATTCCCAGATGGCGGCTCCAACACAATCTACGCCATTGCGAGCAGGCAGTCAAAAACTAGGGGAAATAAGCAGGCAATGACATAGAAAAACAACAAGGATTTACAGAAGAGATGGTCCAACCCCCATTGAAGTCACATTTTTTCCTGCTTTATAGTGAGGGTAGAGTTTGAGTCTCATATGAATCAAAACCTCAGCATTTAGAATATACCTTGTACCATGTGAGAGGTTGGTTCTTTGGTGGACCTTCAACTGATGCCCAATTCACGCTGTTGATGTCATCCCCCTTGGATAACTGCAAGTGTTCTCCTTGTAGCCCAATCTGGAAAATGGCAGGAAGCCAAGAAAAACTGCATCAGCCTGAAAGATTCTCTGCATGGAGGCACTAGATGTTAAGTCAACAACCAATCCTTGAGTCAAATTATAAGGGAACCATATCCTCCAATCAGTTCTCAAACCCAAAAGGGAGCTCTGTCATTGGGTCTAGGTCTTCTTGGCAGATAGAGAACCAGAGCTGTTGAAATAAAAAATTTACATTGTTTCGTTCGATCTGCACTGGAGCCATTAGAAAGGAGTAAGCGATAATAACCTTGTGCTCCCACGTAGATCCGGACAAATCTACAGAACCGCTTATTAAACCACGGATCTTGACACTAGTTATCCCAGCGCCAACCCATTCGTAATGTGGTCCTGCATTCTGGAGGAACAAGCAATTAGGATTAATAAATTCATGCTGCTGAGGTTTAAGCTAACTTGCTAAAGATTGAAAGCAACCGACTTAAGCTTCACTATATCAAGTATACTTGAGGCGCTTTTATGAAACAAAGTTTTCAGAGAATAAGATCGGAAATATAGGACGAATATTTATCTCAAACGCTAATTGAATAAAACATGTATGTAGAGTTACTTGAAGGCCGACTGTCATGCTGAGAAGAGCAATCTCATTATTTCCCGCTTTCAGTGAAATGGGAACATCCAATGTGAAGTTGAAAACAGCACCATTCCCATACCCACTACCTGAACATATGTAGATGTGGAACGTACTATAAGACCATTGGTTTGAGCAGGCAGTAGACAAACAGAGAAACTAATTTTTGCAGGAAAACCAACACAAAACTTAGATCTGTAAGGAATCTAGAAGAATAAAACAATAAATATCAGATAATGACCAATTGATCATAACCTTGAAGTTCCTTGTTCAAAAAGGCATGAACAGCATGGCCTTTCGATTGGATTGAAAGGACTGGTCGGCTGGCATTCTTCAAGGACACTTCCTTTTCATCAACATAAAAGCTGAGACAAGAAAGAATGAGAAGTTAGAAGTTTTGGTGTTTTTTTTTTTTTTTTAAGTTTAAACCTCATTTCTCCTGCATGCCGTTCAAAAAGTAGAAATTTTCAAGCTCCGAAGTCGACAGAATAGAAAATCCCACCTCACCTACAATTTGGTGTAGATGCACTGTGCTAGCAATCAACCAAGAAACTAGGTGACCACCTAAGCAGGGTGACTAATTTCACTTGGTTCAAAACTTTTGAGGCATTTGAAAGACTAACCTTGTTGTAAGCCAGAGATAATCGGTCTTGTCTTTGGTTGTATTTATGTGATCTACGAAACCGGTTATGGTAAAATCAGCTTCTGCCCAGAGTCCAGCTTTCTCCTCAAACACTAGCCACTGAAGTGCCTTGAAGTCCTTCATTGGAGACACAATTGCAGGCTGCAGGTTCTCTGGAGCCATTTCGACAATGGTAGTATGAACACCAACCTGAAAATAGCATTCAATTAAGTTAGTATGAACACCAACCTGAAAATAGCATTCAATTAAGTTGGACCTTCCAACAGTAAAGCAAGATATTCTCAACAGCAGAGACATTACATGCCTACAGCCTCTTGTTTTATCTGCTTTCATCTAAGCAAGACATGGAATATTCTTTTTCTTAATATAAAACAAATCAATCAGGTAGAAATATCTTGATTCAAAACTGAACAAATTCCTAAAGCATTGTACATCAATTACGGTTACGCAGTTCAGATCAAGGGTGTTGTTGGAGTCCTTTAATGGAGACAACTGAAGACCCTTTTGCTTTTTATCCACGAATCAATGTAAGTTTGCTTTTCGTTCGTAGATGGATGTCCAATGTGGGTTATCATTAGATCCTAGAAAGCAGAATACTCACCTTTGCAGTATTGAATACAACATTTTTGCAGTCCGGGAGAATGCTGACTGACCAAGCTGGAAGGTTATATGATATATTTCTGAACACTACGACAGCTTCATTTTTGTCATCCTTGTTGGCAAGAAAGGCAGCACAAGCTCCAGAACCGTTGTCATAAACATCAGCCTACACAAATTTGAAGGAGAATATGGACAGAGTTGAGTATAAGTTCACAATAAAAGAAATGAAAACTAAAATCAGTTTAGATAAAGGAAGAAAATGGAGAGTGTAGAGCTTAGAACTATAATTTTCAAGACAAAGAACTGAATTTAGTAAAAGCAGTCTCTGTAAGCATGTACAAAAAAAGAGGGGGGGGGGGGGGGGGACGGAATTGCTGACTCTGGAATTAGTTACACGTGAAAAAACATCAAAACGCCATACCTAAATTCTCTATAAAGATTTTTGAACTTTCACGCTTCGAAGTTAATCCAGGTTAATTTGATTCACTATATTGAGAACATATAATTCAAAGGTCAATCAGAAGGACAACACAATGAAAGACATCGTAAAATATAGATCAAATTGTCCAATCAATATAAATTCATCGAAATAGATGGTGTACTCAGGATACGTTGAACACAAAAAACATGGCAGATTAACAGATTTATTCAAACTCTGAGCACGATAACGGCAAGGACATTCTAGTGCAGTTGACAAGCTCTCAGAAATGTAAAACATACTATATAGTCTATTTCACAAAGCTGGAAGATCAGGTAGAGTGCTCACTTCTTGAAGCCCACCAAGAGAGACAAGAGTAGGGTTACTGCTCAGCATCGCCTGCTCGCATAACTTAATTGCTCTATGGAGCTCCTTGAGATGCCCCCATTTGGGGAATCTTGGCAAACCTGAAGGTCAAAAAACATAACTAACGTACTATATCAATGATGACGGACTACCAACTCCCGCCCATGGATTCTTTCTTTAACTTTGATGTCATGTTAATGACTAATTGATCTTTGCAATCAGGAAATGCATTGACTTACCGTATTCATCGATTGGTGCATCATAATCATAACTTGTTGTAATAAATGGTCCGCCTGCAGTGCGACCAAAATTTGTTCCACCATGATACTGAATGAAAAATCAATGACGAGGTGTTTATGTCTCCTCCTTTTCATAAGTTATCTGTAAGAAATGCGTCAAAGTTCACTGGATGCATATAAATTCATCTTGTTTCCCCTTTCGCATATAGTTTCACTCTTACCATAAGGAGATTTCCCCATTTGCTTAACGATTTTAAGTTTCAGATTTTGGTAGCCAGGTATAGTTGTGGTCCAAACAGTACTTCAACTGTGAACATAAAGCATCACGATTAACAAAAGTTACCATGTAGTAATTCTGCACACTACCGCCCTTCTCAAAGAAACGAGCAACAGCAAAGGCCACATCTTCTGCTGGCCTGTGGGGATCTCTTGAACCAAATGTCTTGAACCTAGATGTGAGTAGTAGGAAAGTAAGAGCCAACCATAGACTGTACAGGGGGCAAGCAAATTCTGTATGCAATTGAAGTAAACCAATAATGCAGAATTTAGTCAAATGTAAGTTCTTACAGCGATCAAAACCACTTACCATCCAGGCCAATTCTCGGTCCAGATCTTAGGCTTTTTAGCAGAATTTGGGGTGAACTGATCACAATAGAAAGAGTTACATGTATCTATCTGCAAACAAACAACAGCAACTCCGAGTTAACATCATTTTTATGAGATCCCTAAATTCATGTTATGAGGAGGATTGCAAAAATTATTAGAAAAAAAACACAAAAGGCATTAATCGAAAACAGGGAAAGCATAATTTGAACCCTTGAAGAATATACTCTTTTCAGATTCAAAAAAGAAAGAAGAAAAAAAAAGAGCTTACCACAGGATAAGGAGCATCATACTGTTGGCACATTATCCAAGGCACACCGATATTCTGAGAAAGAGCCATTTGAGCTGCCCACAAGGCATATGTTTTCCCTCCTTCGCCATAAGCTTGTTCATAGAATCCGTACTCATTCTCTATCTGTGAACGAAAAGAAGTAGTCTAAATTGGCCATCTCATAACCAGCTACATGGTAAGAGCGCTTGACAATCGAGACAACATCCTGAAGCCACCTTCCTAAGTTTTCACGATATTCCTTGTGATGTGCGCATCGCATTTCGGTTAGATATCCCAGCATGCAACAGAACGTAAAGGAGGTCATCGAACTCAAAACATACGATCATGCCCAAGGTCCAAAGTGCATACCTGAGCCAAGATTATTGGACCTCCTTGAGAAGCGAAGAGCTTCTCCTGCTTCATCATGTTGACTATATACGTTGTAAACTTCTTCATGTAATGCTGCAGTTACCAGCACAATGACTAAGTAGAAAGTAAATGTGATACTGCTTCACGTATCACAGGATAACTTTTTCAAACTCCGCTAATTTCCATTAAGGATGAGGAAGCAAACTTAGTTCGATAAACTCCAAGATTATACTACGGAAAGAACCGCAGAACCACAACAAGGCACTAAAACCAAAAGTTCATACCATGAATGGTTCGTTTTCCGTCCTGAAAACACATCCTGGCACGTAGTGTAGCCAAACAGGTACCCCACTGCGAAGCAACACACAATGTAATCGCAATTATTAAAATCGAAGATAACGAATTCATGAATACAATTACTAGTTTTGCTATGCATTAACACAAACGAAACAACTGGTACCATACCCGAAATTCCACTCTGCTGCAACAAAGGGGCCGATTCTAAGTATCATGTACATACCAGCCTGCTGTACAATCTTGACAAACTTCACCAGATCATATCGATCCTCGAAATAATACTGAGTCCAGTAATTCCACCATTCATGTCCCACATTGACACATCAAAACCCAATCAGAACCAAGAAAACACAAAGCCAACCAACAACAAATGCAGATCACCTTCTCAGCCACTGACAATTTCGATTGGATAGAGAAAATTCACTCACATTATCAGGAGACAACTCATGACCATTCCAGAACACGTACGACTCGATCACATCGGCGCCGCCTTCCTTGGCCAACTTCACCAGCCCCGGCCACATCTGTTTCCATCAAGTCAAATATCCACACCAACAGACAAATCCACACATCAGCAACTACTCACATTCTCACACACATATCCACACCACACATCAGCAATCAGAAAACCAAAACCTAACACAAAGACTAACTAACAATAGCAATGTCGAACTCCAATCGAACTACTAGAAAACCTGAAACACTAGCATCAACACCCTCGAACTAGAAAGACTAGACTCACCGCGGGGACGCTGCGAGGATAATGAATCGAAGCAGAGATCAGAAGCTTCCTCTCACCATCAAACATCAACGACCGGTTATCGTACGTCACGTTCACCGCCATCGCCGGAGCCGCCGATACCACGAACAGAAACAGAAGCAGCATTGCCGCCGCTGACGACGACGACGACGACATTGTGACGACGCCGAGAGAATATTACTGTTAAAGGGACAATTGAAGCATTGAAGTGAGAAGTGGAGCAGCATTTATTTATTAATGGTTGAAGAAAGAGTGAGGGGGAGAGAGAGGGGAAATGTGCGCCTGTTGTACGTCGCTTTCGACTTTTTCTGAGGAAGAGTGAGTGTGAGAGACAGAATGTTGAAAAGGGAGTGGGGAAAAGAGGGGCCGAAACGACAAACCTTCGCCTCTTGTTATCCTCGACTTGCCTTGAATATAAATCCGTATAATTGGGCTCTGCCTGACGATAACTATATGTAATGGGTCAAATGGTGTTTCACGTGACAGTATAAGCCTATGTACCATTTGAATAATCCTACCCTGTTATGCTTGATTGTTCTATTGAAAACCTTATTCTCAATCTTAAGAAAGAAACTACTCGTACAACATATTGCAGATGCTGCAATCTTTGAATTTCGACAATCTATTGCAACTCATACATAATGTTCGACCAAGCTGTCTAAACCAAGGGAGCTGGTACAAAAACTCATCTCCACATTACGTGATGTCTATGGGTACAGCTCCCCGTGTTTCCGCACAGAAACTTTGCCAGCCAAATGCCAATGCCAATGCCGCCAACATCCCATAAATGCCTCCACGTTCTTGCATATCCCAAATCGCCTACACTTTTCGTGCATTATTCAAGAACTCCTGTTTGTTACCCTCGAACCAAAACACTTATGCGGCCACCATGTGACGATCAGCCCTTCCTGCTCAATTCCAGCAAGACGATTGTCCCCCACAGCCACCCCAAAATCGCTATGCCGCCAACACTGTACACTTCATCTTGATAGATATGTTCTTGACTTTTGGTGATGTCGATCATCGTATAACTGGCAGAATCGTGTAATTTTATTTTTTTATGACGATGATGTTCGGGTCAGCTCGCGCGTACCTTAATTAATCCTCCGGATAATGACAAGACGCTCCAGTATCGGTTAAACCTTTGACCGAAATCGATCTTCAAAAATAAGGTTGAGTTGAACACCACTAAACCAATCCAGATTGATTCGGAATCGTGTTATTAGTTTTGATTTGTTGTAATCGATAACTTAAGTGGCCACTTCATATGATTCATGTGAGATATGCACATTTTGTCGCGTTTGGTTTCTGTATGATTCTTTTGCTTCGTGCCTTGACGCTTCTGTAGTCACACATATTTGGAAACTAGGACTCGAGAACATCATCAAATCTTCGACGTCCTAGAAAAAACGGCAAATGTCATACTTTCTCGGTTCCAAAATACAGACAACAACTTGACTCAATATTCGGATTTATATGTGTATTGAATTTATGTGAATTTTAATAAAAAAAATAATATTTTTTTGTGTTAGTAGAGATTTACCGTACCAATTATGAGAGAAGATAGTGGATGTGTTATAATAGATGGTGATTGTTTTCATATTTTTTTCATATGAAAAAATTACTAAATATGATATATGGATATATTTTAAAACGATGCAAACAGACAAATATTGTTTATGTTAAAAAACGAAGGGTATATATCACTAATTTGAAGTTTTTTCCCTTGTAACTACAACTTGATCTTAAAGGGCGTGTTTGGATGGCTTAAAGCCGGTCAAAAACAGCTTTAATTCATTTCGTAATGTTGAGAAAGGTGTTTGATATTATTTTTAATTATAACTTTAAACAATTTTTTTATTTAAAATTATAAGTTATTTGAAATTATTTTTTTTTTTAACATACAAATCAAAACTGTATTTAACCAAACAAAATAATTTTAAATTATTTTTATTATCGAATATCAAATATCAAATTATTTATTATAAAATTATAACTAATTATAACATATCATTATCAACCATAAGCATAACATTTTCTATCAGCTTGATCAAACGACCCCAAAGTGTCGATTCCAATTTCCACCTATGTTGGATGGCACCACAGCTTTGTCACAACGTTATCGACTTGAAATTCTTTGCAATGGGCTGCGTGGGTGACCCTAGTCCAGGCCCATTCAATGTGAAGAAATGGTGGTGGTATCGAGTAACCCACTTCGCTTGGGCCATCATGTCCAATACCAGCCCAGTGTTGATGGACACGTAGTTGAATGCTGATGGAGCTAGTTACACCATAACTTTGGTGATAAAGATACTTGAAAATTGAAGTTACGTGACAGAGCCAAGATTTTGAGATAGTGGGAACAAGTCAAAAACACATCTTCGGACCTCTGTTAGTTTACACACACAGTCATATAGCGGACGACAGCTAAATAACAGTGCATGGTTGTGTGCTACCTAGCCACACCTTGATCTCCATTATTGATGTCCACGTTCAATGATCCCATATCAAAAATTCCTTAATTTCAAATAAATTTATTAAATTTTCATAATTTTTAATTCGTTTTTTAAATCTTTATTTACGAAACAAAAATGATTCATATAATTCAAATTTTTGATAATTATTTATAATATAATTATGATATTTTAATAATACTTTCAATTTATATATAATTCATTCATATTTTTCGATAAAATAAACAATGATTTGAATAAAATAATAATAAAACAAAATTATTTTGTCTTAAAATAAATATTTGAGAGACTTGAAATTATAAAGTTTTTAAGAAAAAAATAAATTATTTTGTTCAATACATAACCATTTGAAAAAGTAATTTGAAATTATAAAAATTTAAAAGATCTATTTAAAATTAATAAAGATTGGAGGAAGTCATATGATTAAAAACCCAAAACTTTATATATGACTAGTTATAAATTCCTTTTCCCCATAAAAAATTGTCTCCATTTCTTTTAATTTAAAAGTCAGATCTTTGATCAGCATTGATTTACCAGCACTTTATATTTCTTTGATATGGGCCTTGCAATTATGGGCCATGACACAAATATGGGCCATTGTCATGATGGCTGGACTTAACAGGTCGGTTCATCAAAGAGTCACTCATTACCCATATTTGGAACGTGTGATTATTGGACCGAGACATCTCAACAAGCAAAGAGCAGTGCAAGTGGGCCTAATGAGTCAATCCAAGGCCCATGCATCTAAGTATGAGCCGTTATTTTCCTTCACGTGTCTTGAATCCCCTTATCCTTTTAAGTCTTACAAATCCTTAACCTGATTCTATAATAATAATAATATTTTATTAATTTTATCATTTTTAGTAATTATTTATATATTTTCTAAATCAATATTTTATATTTATTTTTTTAAGTTTATACATCTGGTAATTTATTCAAAATAATATATATGATTATTATTATTTTGTATTAAATATGTATATTAATTAAGATTATTGAAGGAAAGTATCAAATTTGTATTGGTCCATAATTTATAGGAAAAACAATATTGTATTAATTCTTATGAAAAATAATGTATCCGGTTTTGATTTTAAGTTTTTTCTAATCATAAAAAGTTTATATTTGATAACTTGTGATGATAACTTAAAGTGTAAATTATAAAAAACACATAAACTATTTATATTTATATTTTTTATATTTATGTTTTTTAGAATTTTTATTTGTACCTTTTATTTTTTTTCTCGCATATTTGATGCATATTGGATTTGGGAAAGATGATGAGTCAATTTATATTAAATATATTTAATTTATATTTTAGTGATTAAATGAAAGACCAATCAAATTTAATATCAAAAAAAATCAAAGTTTGGTGTTACAAAAAATGAATATAGTTTTATATATTTAAATAGATTATGTCGATCAGATAAAATGCTGCAAAACACGACTGATGTCTTGAATTAAAGTTTTTAGAGTTGCTTTGCCTCTAATATCGTATCTTTTCCTTAGTTTATTCTATTTTCGAATTACGATTTTTTTTCAATCTATCCATTTTCGAATAGTTATTGTATTTAACTATTATATAATTTATTTTGCTGAAAATGCATCATAGAAGGATTAATTGTTATGATTATTTGACATGCTGAGTCAATATTATTACATTATCAAAATTCATGAACAAATAAATAATCATTATAAATTTGTTATACATTAAATAGATAATCAGCCAAATTTTTAATGTAAAAATTGAGTAAGTCTGTTTTATATATATAAACAGAAACGCACAATTTGACTATACTGTATACATGAAAGATTATGAACGAACATGGACCAATGTCCACAAAATATGATCCGTAGAAGCGATACCAAACAGATGGGTAGACCGAGGTGGTGCGTGGTGACGAGGGAAAGGCAATATAGACCTGTGAGCGCGCCCGGTCCGTCACAGGAGGGGGAATGCGCACCGTCGGTGGTGCGGCACTTCGGAGTCGCCACCTAGTTGATCCCCAACTAGGAAGGGTTTGGATAAGGACTGGTCTGCGGCAGAAACTTTGGAT
>JAOVYX010015863.1:0-26421 GCA_035668315.1 Drosera spatulata | reverse complement strand
CGCAAGGAGTTCCGAGCGCAAATGGATGAGGTACGTGCGGTGGTGACCACTCTCCAAGAGGAGATGAGGGTCTTGAGAAACTTCGTTATGCAAGACGGCCATAGCAAATGGAGGTGCAAGTTTTAGGAAGATGGCGCGGTTCGAGTCCCCTAAGCCAAAGCCGTTTTCGGAAAAACGCGATTCTAAGGAGGTCGACACCTTCTTCTTCAACATGGAACGATACTTCGATCTCCTGGGCATAAGAGACGAAGAGGAGAAGATCAAGACCGCGACCATGTTTCTCTTCGACACGACGATTATGTGGTGGCGTCGTCGTTACGGTGACGTTCAAGCGGGAACGTTCACCATGAAGAAGTGGGATGACTTTAAGAAGTATCTCAAACTCCACTTCTATCCGGAGAATGCCCAATATGAAGCCAAGAGACAACTTCGGAAGTTGAGACATATGGGCACGATTCGGGAGTACGTAAAGGATTTCACGGAGTTGCTCTTCCAAATCAACGACATGCCCGAGAAAGACAAACTCATCTACTTCGAGGATAGACTTCAACTGTGGGCACAACAAGAGTTACAACGACGCGGCGTCAAAACTCTTGCGGTGGCCATAGCGACGGCGGAATCCTTCATCGAATTCAAGAGGAACGAGTTTCCAAGAGGCAGGGAGTCGAGGAGTGACTCCGAAAAAGGTGGAGGAGAGACCCACGAAGGGATCAAGCCGACTTCGAGTTTCGCTAGCGGGAGCGACTCGAAGAGGGGAGAGCAAAGAGGGTGGAAGAAGAGCACATCCAAGGACGCGGGGAAGTCCAACGGTGAGGTGAAGTGCTTCTTATGCGATGGCCCTCATTTCGTTCGGGAGTGTCCGAAGAAGAACACTCTCTCGGGTATGGTTGCTCGGGTGGAGGAGGAACCCGTGCAAGAGATGGGATCACTGAGAATCCTTAACGCGATGAAGACCACGAAGAGAAGTATTCATCGAGGATCCTTAATGCGGTGAAGACCACGGAGGAGAAGTCTTCATTGAGAGGATTGATGTATGTCGATGCGGTGATCAGATCGTACACAACTCATATCTTGATCGATACCGGGGCAACTCATAACTTTGTCTCGCGGGGAGAGGCAAAGCGACTTGGGTTTCGAGTCGACAAAGAGCAAGGCATGCTCAAAGTAGTGAACTCGAAGGCCGAACCAATCGATGGCGTGGCCCGTGGTGTGCGGCTTCGCCTTGGCGATTGGAAGGGATCGGTGGATCTCACGGTCATTCCCATGGACGGCTATCCTTTAGTGCTTGGCATCGACTTCATCGAGTGTGTGAAGGCGATACCAATCCCCTTCGCTAATGTTTTACACATAGCGAAGGATGATGGAGTTTGCGTGGTCCCGATAGTACGGCGAACAAAGAAAGCTCAAGCGAGGAAGGTCGTAACAATGCAACTCTTGAAGGGAAGCAAAAGTGAGGAACCTACTCACTTGAAGGGAGGTGAGATCTCTCACATGACAAAGAAGGTGCCAAAGAAGATCTCACAAAGTCTTGCCGAATGAGCACGGGAAGGAACTCCCTCCAGGACGACAAGATGGGTGCTCGAAGGTTCATCGCAACGACCAAAGGAAGGGATCGAGTCGTACGAGAGCGTCGCGACGAGGACGTTTCGCGACATAGGTGGAGGAGTATGTCATGGACGGGCTAATTCGTGAGGTTCGTCTCGAAAAATTATCTAAAATTCTTCACATTTTTCTAGATAATTCTATACATTTTTAGAGTTTTCTTGAGAAATATAGGGTTCTCCGGAATTTTCTAGAATTCCCTTGAATTGGGTAGAGTTTTGTAGGGAATTCTTGTATATAAAAGAAGAGTCTAGAAGAATCTTATGTATTTTTAGGAGAAGAAGAGTGTGGAAGAGTCTAGATATCAAATCTAGAACTCTCCATAGAGTAGTATATAAAGGGATGAGGCCTTTGGGCAAGGCATCTCATCTCATCCCAAGGAATCTCAAGTCATTTCAAACATTCTTGTAAGCTCAAACCCTTGTAATCTCCCAAGTGTTCTCAATACAAAACTTGTTTACAAGTTCAAACTCTTTTACCCTTCATAAATATCATCTTTGAGTGACTAGTAAGCTGAGATAAAAATATGAATAAATTGAATATCGTACGGTCGTACCAATCTAACCCGTGACACACTGCTTCCCTTTCCATTTTCCCATCTCGCCCTCAACTCCCATCTCTTTCGAGCACTGAAAGATCCTATCTTTATTGCTCTTCACCTCTAATTCCTCCAAAATCCTGCCCCAATTCATCTGGGTTTCATTCAAATTTAATTATTTTATAATCAAATGCTCTTTTTTGTGCATTTCGCTCATCTGGGTTGCTTGGAGAAGTGATGATTTCTAACCTATCCCATTGAAGAGGCGGCGGCGGCGATGCTGGCGGTGGAGTTGGTGGAAGAGGCACCATGGCATTGATATCATTGGTAGTTATGATGATGAAAAGCAAAAGCCAAGAGCCCCATGTAAAAAGTTTCTCGCTTTGATGGTCGAATGTTTCTTCTTGTCGTCAATGAGAGAAATCAAACTGGGTGAATGATTGAGATTTGAGAT
This sequence comes from Drosera spatulata, assembly GCA_035668315.1. NCBI lineage: Eukaryota > Viridiplantae > Streptophyta > Magnoliopsida > Caryophyllales > Droseraceae > Drosera > Drosera spatulata. The sequence continues at coordinate 23,827 of JAOVYX010015863.1, read as the reverse complement.
AGACAAAAGCAAAGTTTTCCTTTTCACTTTTTTCACCCACACGTTTCACTTTGAAGTCCCCATTTTGCTCCATTTCAAGGGTTTGTCACAGAATGCCCATGTATAAGCCCACCAAGTTGGATATTGGTGGTGGTGGGCAGGTGTTGGATCTAGAAACAGCAGTGAAAGATGGGATCTTGGGCGGTGGATGTGGCGGCGGTGGCGTGGTGAAGGCGGCGAAGGGCGGAGCAATGGTGGAGAAACATGATCTGAGTAAGATGATTGAAGAGCTAGGTGTGATTGAAGTACCCACTGTGTTCATATGTCCAATATCATTGGAACCAATGCAAGATCCTGTGACCCTTTGTACTGGGCAAACCTATGAGAGACCCAACATTCTCAAATGGCTATCAATGGGGCACTTCACTTGTCCCACAACAATGCAGGAATTGTGGGATGATTCAATCACACCCAACAGGACCCTTTACCATTTGATTCATAGTTGGTATTCGGCGAAATATTTGGCGATGAAGAAGAGGTCAGAGGATGTTGGTGGGAGGGTTTTGGAGATTCTTGAGAGTTTGAAGCAGGTTAAGGGTCAATCTAGGGTTCATGCTCTCAAGGAACTGAGTCAAATTGTGGTGAGCCATTCTTCTGCTAGGAAGACAATGGTGGAGAAAGTTGGGATCACTTTGATGAGCTCATTGCTAGGTCCTTTCACCAGCCATTCGGTCGGGTCAGAGGTGGTTGGGATCCTTGTGAACTTGTCTTTCAACGGGGACTCCAGGATGCGACTAATGGAACCGGCGAGGATTTCCTTGATGGTAGATATATTGAATGAGGGATCAATTGAGACAAAGATAAATTGTGCACGATTGATCAAGAATTTGATGGAGGGAGATGGTTTTGAGTCGCGGGTTGTGTCCAGTTTGAGTCTTTTGGTTGGATTGTTGAGGCTGGTGAAGGATAAAAGACACCCTAGTGGTGTGCAGCCAGGGCTTGCGTTGCTCAAGGCTATTAGTTCATTAGAATCAGTCAGATGCTCAATCTTGACTGTCGGGGCAATTCCTCAATTGGTCGAGCTCTTGCCCGTTTTGAATCCCGAATGCTTGGAGTTGGCGCTATCTGTCCTCAAGAATCTGTGTGGTCTCCCCAAGGGCGTATTGGCGTTGAAGAATTGTCCTAAGACGATACTGAATGTGGTCAAGTTGTTGATGAGAGTATCCGAGGAGTGCAATCAACTAGCATTATGTATCTTGGGGGCAGTATGTGAGCTAGCACCCGAGGACTGTGCCAAGACCGCTGTGGATGCAGGACTAGCCGCCAAGCTTCTGCTTGTGATCCAAAGTGGTTGCAATCCCACGTTGAAGCAACAGTCCGCTGAGCTATTGAAGCTATGCAGCTTGAATTATACTGCTGCACTTCTCATCTCCAAGTGTAAGCTTACAAGAACACTGCAATGACAAAAAATGTGTAATTTTTTTCCATACATGTCTAGGTTCTTCATCACAGCAGATTCATATCATCACCCAGCGAGTTGAATCATACGAAGGACTTGTCGTGTGATAGTTTGAGGGAAGAGCTACGATCAAAAGGAGAAATGAGCGTGTACGCCTGAGGATTGATTAGTAATTTAAAGTTCCCATGATTTGTTCAATTTTTTCTGCAGCCAGTAAACTTTTTGAGGTTTTCTTGATGTTTTTTGTTCTTTTTATTTTGATGAAGTAATGCTGATTCCAATACTGACGTATATCTCGGCAATCTGTTATAAACTTATAATCCTTGTTGCTTGCCTTGGATCACAATTAGACAGCATTTTCCAAGATCACTTTCATTGGATTCTGATGTGATTGTGAGAAAACAGTTAACGGTTTGGAGTTTGGCTTCTGTGAAGGTATTGAGTTTGGACATGGAATTGGACAGGGGTGAGTTCACTCAACAAAGGCAAGAGTTATAACAAGGGCAGGGTTTGAACAAGCGATTATTGAGAAGGACAAAGAGTAGGCTGGGATTATGTGACCAGCATCATCGAGACACAGTTCAATGATATCATGTCATCCAAGATGAGTCTCACATCTAAAATTTCTTATTCATATAGTTTGTCTACGTAATTATATAAGATGTCGTAACTTTTGAAAAACAAAATCGACAAATGGATCATGCGAGTCAAAATAAATACCCAATTCCTATGAAAGAAATTGGCTGATTACTGTTCTTTTCAAAACATAAAGTTAGATCACTGTCTTTTTAAAAGAAAAAAAAAAGGAAGGAAAATTGCAAATATATGAAGTTGTCTATAAAGAAAAGGAAGTAGTACTACTTCAAATTAGCTAGCCGTTACAAAGGAGACAACTCATCAAACCCAAAGCACAGTTTTGCAATTCAAATTTTTTCAAACAGACACCACTCTCCGCTGACCAAACACCACCTCCTCCGCCGACGCCGACGATACACAGAGCCGGTGATGGAGAAGATCTGCGTCGCGGTGAGGCTGAGACCACCGGCACCATCCTCCGACGCCACCGCCATAGTCAACGGCAATTTCTGGAAGGTAGAAGACAACCGCATCTCCCTCCACAAGCCTCACGGAACTCCCGTCTCCGGCGTCTCCTACACCTTCGGTATAATCTTCGTCATCCTCGTCGTTGTTGCTCTCTGATGTTGAGTTATGTGCTTTGCAATTTGGATCTTGGCTGATTTGTTGGTGATTTTGGGGTTGCAGATCATGTATTGGATCAAACGTGCTCCAATTCTAGGGTTTATGAGCTTCTAACCAAGGATATCATCAGTGCTGCCGTTGAGGGCTTCAATGGTAAACTGAAATTCACCGCTAGCTCGTCCTCATTTCTGATTTTCTTAGTGCATTTTCACTTGTGTGCTTGGGCTTGACGATATACGATGTATGAAATTGAGTTGTGGTGTTTAGTTGATTTGGTATATGGACTGAGGTTTCCGCGAATTGTTTCTGCTTGAAATGCACTGGCGAAATTGAGTTCTGTTTGTCCATGATTCATGATTTATTCATGTTTTTTCCCTCATTGTTGCTTTTGGAGGCTTAATTTGTTGGGAAAAATAGTTACGGTCGTATGTGAATATCTTTTGCAGCATTTGTTACTTCTTTACTTCGTTATTTGAAGGGATTGGAGGCTAACTTTTGATTGATCTTATTGAAAAAATCTCAGATTTGTGTGGGTGTTAAATTTTGTATTCTTGGATATATTGAGGTTTAGCAAAGTCAGTTCTGTGCTACTAGTAGGGAGCGATATGTAATCATGTTATAGAAAGAAGCCAAGTCTCGGGATTCTTTTCATGTCTGGGTGTCAAATTTGTTTCGTGGGCATCTATTTTTCCATTGGGTAATTGTTATGCTCCTCAAGGAAGAATTTAGATTGCTAGACCCATAAAATTTCATTATTGGGATCTGCTGATTAAATTTCAATTGCATTTGGTCACCTAGGTACTGTATTCGCATATGGACAGACAAGTAGTGGTAAAACTTTCACCATGAATGGTTCAGACAATGATCCTGGAATCATTCACCGTGCAGTTAAAGCTATATTTGACAAAATCGAAAAGGTACAGTTGATTATCGCTTCAGCGATCCTTCTTTTTTCCTGCTACTTAACTTGAAAGACTATCTTTCATTCACAAGTTTATAGTCTTTTTTGTAATTTGGCCTAAGCCAACTTTTTTTTGCGTTGTGTCAGCTTCCCGAGCGTGAGTTTCTAATTCGTGTTTCCTACATGGAAATCTACAATGAAGAGATCAATGATCTACTGGTGGTGGAAAATCAAAAGCTTCAAATGCATGAAAGTTTGGATGTAAGCTTTTACTCAATGACCCCATTCTTTCCTAGCAGAAGGTGGCTTACTGGTGCTTGAAACTTTAAAGATTCACTTTGTTTCTTTTTGCAGCGTGGTGTTTTTGTTGCGGGACTTAGAGAGGAAGTAGTGAGCAGCTCTGACGAAGTTCTTAAGCTTCTTGAAGCCGGAGAAGGTGATGCCACAACCACGGATTTTGACCTTTTTCTTTCTACTGTCATCTGGATGGGGAGTTATGTATTTGCTACTTCTGATCTTTGAGCTTAATTTATGCAGTTAATAGACACTTTGGCGAGACAAACATGAATGTCCGAAGTAGCAGGTCCCATACCATATTTCGGATGGTAACGCCTGAAGATTTCTGTAGATTTTTTCTGAAGTTTTTTCATTGTCAGAACATTAGATGTCTAAAATAGATATGGCAATTCTTAGGTGATCGAAAGCAAGGGAAAAGAAGCTGATTCTTCCAGCAGCTACTTCAGTTCAGATGCTATCCGTGTTTCAGTTTTGGTTTGTGACTTTCTTCTGACTTTTTCATTCTTTTCTTCATTTCTTATGAAGCCCTATTACAACTTCTCATAAATTAGTTCTTTGTGGGTGTTAACTTTCATTCTATTCTTCATCAAATCTTAGAATTTAGTAGATCTGGCTGGATCTGAACGAATTGCTAAGACTGGTGCTGATGGGGTGCGCCTCAAGGAAGGCAAGCATATCAATAAAAGCTTGATGGTACTTGGCAATGTGATTAACAAATTAAGTGATGGTGCTAAGCAGAGGTACTTCTATTGGTTGCGGTTAATGGTTTTTAATTGACTTCAAAGAGCATTACTTACATGAATAAAATGCTTTTACAGGGCTCACATTCCTTATCGTGACAGTAAGTTGACTCGCATACTTCAGAATGCTCTTGGTGGCAATGCTAAGACATCAATCATCTGTACTCTAGCACCCGAGGAGATCCACATTGAGGAAACAAAGGGAACTCTCCAGTTCGCCAATAGAGCAAAACGCATTACCAACTGTGCTCAAGTTAATGAGGTAATCTTGTGCACTATATAGTTTTGGTGCAGATATATGAAATTTGTAGTTTAGTTAATCTGCATCGAAGATGTATCGAAGATGTTTGTTTCCGGAAAGTTTTGCTTCGACAGGTTTAGCGGGGTTAAGCTAACCAACAAAATTGAACGTTTTCAGATCTTAACTGATGCGGCCCTTCTGAAGAGGCAGAAGTTAGAGATAGAGGAATTACGTGAAAAACTTCAGGTAAACATGTTGCCTAAGTTACTTCATGAAGAATTTATAAAACAAGGATATTTACACACGTTTGTATTAGGGATCTCGAACTGAACTGTTGGAGCAAGAAGTCTTTAAATTGCGGAATGAGATGCTAAAGGTACAGCATTACTCCTTTTATGCTCTTCCGTTCATCATTCCTCATTGCATCTTATGCTTCCATGAACTGCTAAGTTGAAATTTGATTGTGTAATTTATGTGTTATCAGTATGAACTAGAGCGTGAGAAACTTGCAATGGAGCTTGAAGCGGAGAGGAAGTTGCATAAACAGAGAGATGAATGCATCAAAGAGGAACAAATGAAAATCGACAACCTCAGCAATCTGGTAAACAATTTAAATGTTATCAGCAAATCTTTGTTTGACGGCAATTATGTAACAATCAATTTGGGATATCTTTAATCATTTTTTCTAAACATTTTTTCCCTTGCAGACAAAAGCTTCGATGAACCAAAGTGATTTCAAAAGCTCTGCAAGTTTCACTACTACACTAGGAAATGAGTTTAGCACCCCATGTATCAAAGCAGCTCCAAGCGCCTTTGTTGCAAGAAGATCCAACTATAAAAGTAGACATGATTCGATTTCCAGCCCTCTACCTGAAATTTTCAGCAATGTTTTAGACGAAGATGCATGGATGCAACTGAATAAAGGTTATGTTGCCGACCTTGATTCTGTTCTTATGACACCTGCGACAAAAGTTCGGTCTCTGTCGACCGGTGGCACAGCTCCTGTAAGTTTTAACTTATTTATCACTGAACTATAGCATGCCCCATAGCATTGTCCAAAGTTTTAAACTGTCCGTGATTTCATTACTACCACGATTTGACAGGGTTTCTCGAATAGTGACTATGAACAAGAGGTTCAAAATCTCAAGAAGCAGCTGGAAATTGCTGACAAAGAGAAACAGGAACTCGAGGTTATTCCTTATCCTTTTTCTTGTTTGATTACGCGAGGACAAATATGTGACTCGTCTCAAGTGCATTGTTCTGGAAACAGAATAATCATATGCTTGGATCCCTTGAATCAATGAATCACGATAATATGATGTATAAATATGGTATATAGATCCACCAGATAACATCTGTCTGACTCGTCTCATGGTATTCCATGCATTGTACAGATAAAGCTAGTGGAGCAGGCACAATTGAACAGCAAACTGATGGGAACAAATGATGGACTGCAGAAAGAGGTCAAGAAATTTCAGGACATTCCACAAGTCTTACAAAACTCAGTGACAACGTGTAAGGATATATACGAGGATATTGTATCCGTTATGAAGGTAAGCCTGAAGTCTCTTTGTGCTTATGTCTTCTAAGTACTACTTCCTAAGTTCATTTCGATGCCTATGCCTGCCTTCTATATGTGCTTATTGAACTTCGTGTTGCTGAAGATTCATTATGGCAATTCTGTAGAGTTCGGTGGTGGATGAGAAATCTTTTGCTGCCAAGTTGCTCGGTAGTACGAGCGAGATTGGTGCGAATCTCTTCTCAACGTTGGAATCCTGCATTTCGATGGCTGTGGATGACAGTACACCCTTCAATGGAGATAGCTTAATCCTAGAACAGCAATGCAAACTGTTGTCTGAGAGACTCAATAGGACAGTGACATCATTAACTTCACAAGAAGGAGAAGCAGCACAAGACGGAGAAATTAGGAGTTCAAATATCAGAACCGGTTACAAGGTAGATTTCGTGTTTCTTCACAAAATGATATTATTCTTTAAAGAGTATTCATGTTGCATTTTTGTTGTTCTAAGATTATGTTGCTAATGCATCAAGAGATTATGGATTATGATTTCCTACACTTATCCTGTTGCATTTTAGGGACTTGAATTTGTGGGAGACTCTGCATCTTGGAAGCAGAAACTGAGTAATGAACTCAATACGATTAAAGACAAGTATCTTTGCTTGGAACATAAGCTTGACCAGGATACCCAGCTCCTGGAGATATCTAAGGCGAAATACCATGAACTCGAAAGAGAGTTCAGGCTACTGAAAGAAGAAAGAGATGTTCTGCAGCATGAACTCTCTGAATCAACACAAAAGCTAGCTGTTGCTTCTGAACAAAGAGACGTGAGTTTGAAGAATTTTGAAGCCGAGAACCAGAAAAGGAGAGATCTTGAAGATGAGATCAAACAGTTCAGTATCATGTTTGCCTCAAGACAGAGATCGCTAGCGTGCTTCCACATTGAGTTCAAATCGAGGATTGAGAGCCTGAGAGCACATAATCCCATTGCAGTACCCAATTCTCTTGGTTCTACATTCTCCGATTAAACATGAAGGAAGTTTCACAGTGTTTATTGTTAGCTGTTTGCTAGCATGAACTCTATGGTTCTCGCATAAATGTTGGATACTCTACCCAGATGTATTGACGTAGTACAGTTTTCAATACTATAATATCCGACTATGAAATTGACAAGCTTTGCAACTGCAAGTGATTGTGCACTTTCAAATCTAGCTTGCTTCGTAGTTAAAATTTCAAACAATTTGACATCAGATTAACATTATCGTAGCATCACTGTACTGCATTGAGAACGGAAAAAATACAATCTCTGGCTCAACTTGCAAACATGCGTATTATGGATTGGCTCTCTGTTTTTGTCTGAACTACAAAATTTTCTACCATACAAAGGAAAGACGGCTAGTGAGGCTTCGGCTTGTACCCGTCAACCGAGAAATTTCTCGTTGCAGCTGGCAAAGCTAGACGAATCCCATCAAGCTCAGGCTTCGCAATGACTTGGCAACCAAGACGAGACCTGCAGGAGTGTTTTACATGTATTATACGACCATGGCAAGATCAAAACACAAGGCTTGATATGGAAGGTGTACTGATGAATCAAGATGCCTACAATTCAGTCAATCCAAAAGCAAGATCCAACATGTCATTTTCTTCATCGGTCGGATCTTCGAGTTTATTGTAGAATTCTGCGTCCTGAAAGTAAAATTCCACATCAGACATTAGAAAGACAGATGTCATAATATGATGGTAGCTCACCTGAAATCAAGTGTTCTTAGTGTTTATATTTCAAGCCCTAGCGAACAGAAACTTCACCGACAATGAGGGAAAAAGATGCCTTTTATATATAGTTTTCGTGCTTTGGGACATGAGCGATAGAAGAGAGAAGAAATGATAAAATTGGTGGAGTGGTAAGATACCGTAACAATCACATGGCAAGTGGAGCACGCCAAGGATCCTTCACATGCGCCTACAACAGCATAACAATTCATTCCATTATATGACCAGAACTTGTATATTAAGCATAGCCTCATAACGATGAATTCGCTGTCTCTGATGCAGCACAGAACATTACCTTCAAGCTCTATGTCGTTTTCATGGGCGGCCTCTAACATAGAGGTCCCAACCGGCACCTTGATATGTTTTTCTTCTCCATCCGTGAGAACAAAAGTTACATTTATCCTGAAAAAGTGAGCACACACAGAAATAATCATGGAGAATGCAGATGTAAAACCAAGAACAGAAACAACAACCAGAAGCACGAATCAGATAAAGTGCAAACACTCCTACAACCTCGTAGTGCAGGCTGTGATAAGTACTAAACAGTGGAGAAAATTGGCACTAACATGAGTTTAACACAGTATGTTGAGAACTTCAAACACTACTATGTTGCTTGTAAACATGAAGTGCCTCATCAATGAGAGCAATGCTGTTGAACAAACTAAATGGTACTTACATTGTTTTTTCCTCATTCCCTTCCTTGGAGGTCTCAGCAGCAGCTGTAGTAAAAAAGCATTGGCGACGACCCTAAAAACAATTACGGATTAAAGGTTCAGGCCTTTTAAGTAAAATGCGTTGGAAGATTATTGATTCAAGTTTACATTTTTAAAATCAGATACATGGCCCAGATAGTTGGTATCGACGATGTGCAGTGTTTTGAGCTTTCAGGTCTGAGGCCTTTTGTCATTAGTAAAAAAAGAAGCTCGGATATAATCTATTCCTGTTTCATAAACCGAAAACTTGAAACGTGTAACACCAAAAAGAATAAACAAGGAAAAGGTTGCTTACAGAGTACTGGAAACGACCATCACTTGCAAGCAAATACAGCTTTCTTGGATTGTAAGTTGATTGCCCTGATAAACAAGGACATTCATGTCACATAAACAGCGGGAGAATCATACAGCTCCATACAACACACTAACCGTATTCTGATTAAATACTTGCTCAGATGCTAATGAAGCATCAAAGATTCGATAGTGTCGATAAAAATGCTCATTAACAGCATTACAGTACATGCTACAAACAATCATGCTATTTCTCGACATTCAATCTACAATTCACATTAGAAGCGAGAACATCACACAATGAGAGAGATAAATTCGTCGAGCCAAGGAATAGATGCGACATATCGCAAACAAGAGAAGTTTCACTCACACTAAACACAAACCTTTCATCGTGTAAGTAAAGAGACGAGATCCAAGTCTTGAAAGTCTAGAAACTATCATAATAATCTTCCTTATGTTACTAGAGCACCAGATGACCTGCAACATGCGACAAAAAGAAGAGAAAACAGCTAAGAAGACACAGCAAGAGCTATTCTGAAGCAAAACAACACTCGAAACACATTATTCGAACCCTCAAGCTTATTGTTTTCATAGTAGAAACAAAATTCCACATGCATAAAACCAAATGGCCAAACATGGCGAAAGGTGATCAATTTAAAGTCTTGCGATGTTTAATTAATTGCCCATTTGAGTATGTTCGTGTAATCTACAAATTGGTCGAGGCGACTCAACCACCAACCCAATTGAATACAAATGAGCAGTCTGTGAAGAAATCGATGAAACTAACGAAACAAATTGAATGAGAAATTGGCAGTGGTAGCCAACAAGAGAAATGGAGGAACAAGATGGGTCGATTCGGAGAATACGAGGGTAAACCCTCGTCGGCGAATATGGGGTTGCCGGTTGGGAGTTTGGTTAGGTCGTGTGCGGTGCCTTCTTGGGTTCCAGGGCTATTTTGGTAATAAGAAATCTACCTGCATACGCAGAAATGTTTCGAGACAACAAACGAATGGTCTTGATCGATACAGGTCGTAAACCTCCAACCTATTAAGGTCACATGTGACCGGTGACGAGGAATGCGTGTATATTTTCTTCTACGAAAAACTCTTTTATCAGTTTTGTAATTTTTGTAATACGAAACAATTAGAATCAAGATGGTAACAAGGAAGGTTTATAAATTGCAAAAACAAAGAAAATAAGTCACCTTTGTTCTTAGATGGAGGTAGGAAAAAAATACATGATGTATCATTAACAGTTGTCGCGAACAGTCGAACTTTTGTAAGAGGGTGACATTATGATGGCTTTCCTTGAACAAGAAACACGATCTACATCATGCCATTTACCATCTTTCTCCAGGACAAGAACGCCAGAATTATAATGGTTGTTTTTACGGCAACGATTGAAACAAGTTTTTGGCGAATTACAATAGGAGCGAACTCATTACATGTCTCCGGAACGGACTCACAATCCAAGACCCACACAGAGTCCAGATGAAGTTCATTAAGGGGAATACCTCACTACTCAATGTTGCCGACATACAGCAGAAGGTCTACATAAATCAGTAACGATCTCTTTACAGAAATTCACTGCCGCCTTGACACAAGCTAGCTATTTTTGAAGCTTTACATACATAAACAAGCGACAAAGAACGACACGAGAACAATCTACGTAATACTCTGCAACAGCGATACAGCAACAAGAATCTTCAAATCTCAGATCAAGCAATGTGAGCTTTAACCATGCTCTTCTTCAATCTCCCGCCTCTCCCCCTTTGTGACTTGCAAACTCTTCGCACCTTATCAGAGTGCACCAAAGCCCTTGCGCCTTCATTAAGACTTCACCAATTCCATTCTCATGACAAAAATATTACATCACCATACAAGAATCAGAAGCATCGAAGCAGCTGGAAAACAAATAACAATGTCTATCAACATGAAACAAGACGAAATGTAGCGGCGTGCGTAACCCCAACCTATAGACTAGTGTCAAATTAGGGCTTTAAACACGGCAATCTCAATTTCAGGAGTGCACAACCACAGAACATTGACTAGCAACACAATTCAGTGAAACATCGAAAGGCAACTCCTGCAGACACTAGCATAACATATTCTCAACAGCTCTACGCTTCCAACGAGCTGTCACTGGAGAAAGACAACATCTCTATTCTCCTCAAGTGAAAGGATATGTGTAGTTGCTCATATACTATCCAGCTAAGAATAAGAGTCTTTCACGCCCAAAGGCAATCAGAACGAAGAATTGTTTTTAATCATCGCAACCATCGCAAATCCTTTTCAACCTCTCACAGAAGTCCCACGATTAATCAAGCACATTAACAAAATGGCAAAAATCAAACTCAGGTAGTAGTATTTTCTTTAACTTCAGGAACTAAAAATCCAAACTTTAACCAGAATTACAAAAATTCGTGACCTAATTGAATCTAGATGCTGTTTCTAAAGAGAAATACAGGCCAAAAAATTCAAAGGAAGAAGATGAAAAATATCAGAGAAGAGAAACGATTCAAAGGGAGAAATGAAAGCAACGGAGGCAATTAAAATTGAGGGAGAAGTGCTCATATTCTATGGGTGTATGATAGAGTCTATCATGCCGATATGAAAAGCAACTCAGAACAAGCAATTTCCTTTTACAATCATCGCAATCAAATCCCCAAATTCCCAATTTGCAATCCCCATTGATTTCGAAACTCTGAACAGAAAGATAGCAAATTGCGATCTAAAAATCAAAGAGAGAAACAAAGCAATGAAGAGAGAGTAATGGGCAAGCTCAGACTTCGACGGCTTGGATGCATTATTGATATAACTTGATGGTGGAAGTGATGAAGGTGGAGGGAGTCACACAAACCCTAATCCTAGCAGATGCAGCGGGGATTGGGGATTGGTGTTTGATGTTTTGCAATAAGTTGGGTCAAAAGCAAGTTAACTGGCGAAGTCCAAACCCATTCTCAATACATCTTTGCCGATTTGGCCCATCAACATTAGCAGGATTCGAGTATGATGATTGTCCTGCCAAGTTCATTCATCTATTCGGGGATGTGGGGGCTGCGGCAAATGCAGTTTCTTGGCTGAAGCCCTTCTTACAAATATGGCAGGCATAGATCAAACTCTTCCGTATGGCTTGTAAGCATTCCAGCAAATGTATCACCGTTTTTTAATTGGCGAACATTACCAATGTTGGTCTTGTTTGCACGAAGATCTTGCTTCATGTCAATGTAGAGGCGTATCGGCTATAGACTGATCGAACCGCAACAAGCTTCGAGAAAGAGGCTTCTTGTTCTGCGAGATGAGGCTTTCCAAACGACCACTTCTCACTGAAAGCCTTTCGACACTATTGCTAAATCCATCACGAGTGTTGAATTTCAGTGCAAATGTGCAACAATGTCAGCAACTCATCGAGTATACATAGACAATAAACCATCTGAAAGTGAGGAGAACAATTTTGCAGAAGAAAGAATGCAACATCCATTGTACAAGATTACACTGCGGAAGAAATTACCAACACATTGTTCAACTCAACCGGGCAAACGTTAGGCACACCATTATCTAGTCCCTTTGCTGTCGTAGAATGTTAATGACATCGAATAGATACAATAACAGTTTATAGTGGCACAAACCGCCTCAGAGCAAATATCAAAGGGTCTTATTGTTCACCGTCCTGGGACTGCTTCCAGCACTACTGTGCGACAGTGATCCATATGCATTCTTCTGTAGGACGCCTGTTGGAGATGAGGAACTCAGCTGAGGGCTCCTGTCCCAACTCTTGGACAAGAGATCAAAACCAGGTATATCTCTATGCTCACCTAAGCTTCCCTTGGTGCTGTGTAGAACCTCGCCGAGAGGACCTCCCAGGGAGTTATCCCAAGAGATAGGATATGATGCACTCGAGTAATTGCCTACTACAAGTCCCATCTGAACCATACCATTCTCTTGCGACGGCGAGGCTGTGATGTTGTTGATCGGAGAGGAAGTGGATGACATGAAATCTAAGGGAAGCATAGGCATGGATGTTGATTGGTTGGACCTATAGGATTCAGGCCACGGTGTGCCAGACCGGGCAACAATGGCATGTAAGAGGGGGTTTTGCACTTCAGATTGTGGATTATTGCTGTCGGGGGAGGAAGCATAGCTGCCACAGGAAGGATAGGTTTTCTGGGAACTACTTAGAACCGACTCGGTTGATTGACCTCCAAAATCATATCGAGCTCGTTCTTCACATGGAACCGGATATTTAGGAGGAGGAAACATGTTTTCTCTCACGTTGAGGCCAATGTCAGAAGGGAGAAAAGAAGTTCGCGTAGTAGTGTCTTGCACTCCTGGATTGTTGCCACCAAGCATCCTATGAAATAAAAATCAACATGTAAAGTTCAATTAAAATGGGAATCAATAGGACAGCATGGCCGAAGTATTCAAGAACTTCCGTTTCTCTTAATGTTCCATTAGGCTATTAGAGAAAATGCAATCCAAAGGAGATGCACGGGGCTATGGTTTATCGTTACCTATTGACAAGAGGAGATGCGGGTGTATCAGAGGCACCAAGCGGCCAGTTCTTAAACTGCTGGTTGCCAATGTTGAAGCTGTCGGTTGCACCACCACAAGCCGTTGATGCAGAAGAGGATGAGACCATCGGAACTGATTTTGTGGTGGATGCGGTGCTGCTTGTGGCAGCTAGAGAGACAACGGAATTGCCATTTTGGCCTTCCACAGGCTTTCTTGAACGGTGGCGGCCCCTATTGATATGTCGTTCACAGTACTTCTGATCAACAACAGCGTCCCTAGTGCACCGCCATTTCTTTCCATCTGTCCGTCTACACCGTCCAGGTTCAGGATCGGCGCTGTTTGAGAACCCCAGATGAAAAGCACCCCATCCAACTAGCAACAGCAAACAATATGTACAATGAACAACAAGTACATTTTCATAAACAGAACCGTTGAAGAACATGGACATTGATAGCTTTTCACATACAAGAAACCGCAAGAGAGCTATTATTAGCATAGTTATCAGACTTACTAACCCCACACATTCCACTTATATGGAACAATGAACCCAAACAAGTGCTCATAAAGTTTAACTTGAAAATAGCGCTCCACATACAGGACCTTACGTACTCTTAGAATGTTCAGATTAGGTATGAGCACAAGAGGCTTACATGGATTATGCCTTAAAGAGTCGCCAGTGAAGCTAGAGATTCTAGCAGATTCAAGGGCTTTTCTGATAGGGAACAGCAGATTAGGTGGTATAGGCTCATTTGACATGAAATGCTTGTAGATCAAGGCCTGATGCTCAAGCTCAAGCCATTGAGAAGGGGTGAATGGACCCTTAACTCCATTCACAAAACACACACCAGCATTCAATCCCCCAGAGCCATACCCTGAAAACAGCAAACACACCAAATCATAGAACAAAAACAACACTGGAAACACATGAACAGAAATCCTCAAAACACTTCTAGTCTATCTATCAGCAGACATGGAAAGGCCCACTAGAACCAAAAAGACACTGTTCACTCTGAGTTTCGTAGAAGGCAAAAAACACAGTTCCAAATAAGTATCAAACCTAGAGGACCAAGAAAGGGAGACAATAGCTTTCAAGAAAGGGAAAGGTTACCCTTTTCTCCAACCTTGACATGACTTGGGACAAACCATAAGTATCATTCTCACATCAACAACATCAAGCAATCAAGCCATCAACAAAGAGAACCCATCACCAATTAAAACACACACTTTCCCTCTTCAATGCCACCATTTTGGGGAATATATGTGGTCATTCATTCAATCAAACAGTCAATGTCCAAGAAAACTCAACATTCTACCTTGGATTTCCCCAAAACAAGAATCAAAATGGTGAAAACAAGGGTCTGAGGTGTAAGGACCTGAGAAACTCAACATGGTGGCAGATTCAAAATCGCAACTTTTTGATTCTTTTGAGGCTCTATCATCCTCAGATCTCTGATTCCTCAACAACCCAGATCTAGAAAAGGCCTTGTTGTTGTAGTAGTAGTATTGGGATGATGGAGAGAGTGGATGAATAGAAGGACCAAACCTGTGAGTGGTGCAGAGACACTGAAATCATCCAGACCCACTAGTCCAAACTCCATTAAAAGCAATACCCATCAAGGGGATTCATGGATTGGGTGGTCTGGAGACAAAGGAACAGGAGATGAAGGGATGTACTGGTACATTTCATTTCTTTTGAGTGAGTTGGGTGAGAATGCTCTCACTTCACTTCCCTATTTTGTGTTTTTTAGGCCTTGTAGGGGACTGAGAAAAAAAAAATAGTTGGGTACTGACCAAGGAAAAGAGGAAGAATTGACGGTGTGAAGGGTAAATGGGACTGGATGGCGCGATAGACATATATCTGATCAAGTTCTCGACTAATCGAGTGTTATCAATCTGAAGCCTTAATCTTATGTCTTTCTTGAATAGGGAGTTTTTGAAAAAATTGAACCTTCTACGACTTAGACCAACACATCATTGCGCATAATTTGTTCGCTTATATGTTAGTTGTTCGCTTATGTGCACAGATTGGTTTATGCCTGTCTAGTTATGTTCTCACCCAATCCTAATGCCTGGTCATCTCCAATTTTTTGTGTTTTTATGTTGCACTACCAATCAATCAAAGACCTTTCTAAAAACTGATAGATTGTCAACACAAACAATTGCAGAATTGCACAAACCTGAAAAGGGAATATAAACAGAGAAACAAATAGGATGTCAATGGAAGCAAACATGTATATATGCATGTGTTGGTCTTTTTCCTTGCTAAGAAACCTGGTAGGGGCCTCAATATATATGCAAAAAAAGAGATACCTAAATGGCCAAGTGGCAAATGTGGGTGGATATGTTGTTGGGATCCAATTAACAGGAGCCCAAAATGGACCATTCTCTGCGCATTTAAATATCACAAAAACAGGCGCATTTGACGATTGAGTGTATGTTGCTTCCTTCTTCTTCCTTGCTTCCATTCTTTTGGTCTCCTTTTATATCATCACAAGAACTGTTCCGTGATTAAATGACAGTGATAGTGAATTACGGGAAGTGTATTATCTCATCATAACCTCTCATAAGTCATTGGTCCAATTAAATCCACCTTGAATTCTGCTGTGGTCTTTTCAGTCAAGAAAATAAAACTCACCCATAACATCAACAAATAATCTCCCTATATAAATATGAATTAAACTATATATATTATTGTGTTTTTATTTTAAAAATTTTATAACATGCATATATTTTGTATTAGTATATACGCGTGAATATAAATTTTGTTCTTCTATCAAATCATGTCTGATCGTCCCAATATATATATTAGATTTGAACTATGTAATTATAATAAATTTATAAAAAAATTACGTTTTTATCGTCGTTATACACGTATCAAATTTTAAATCGATATATTTATAAAATCAAAATAATACAAAAATAATAATTTGAAAGCAATATATGGATATAAGTTGGCTAATTAGAGCCCGTAGGCAAGTGGTGCTAGTGCAAGGAGTAGCAGGCATGTGTCGTACAAAGATAAAAAAGTTCAACGCTATGATTCGGTGTGGTTTGTATATTCCCACGCCCCCTTTATCACATTCATACACACACATTGGCACACACAGTCAGAGGGCAGTAAGAGGAAAAGAAAGCACACTGCTACACTACTCACTACTCACTACTCGTAGACCACTGGACGACTAAACTGCTGTTACTATCTCTCTCTAGCTAGCTCGTATATGCTAGGAGTAGTACATTGAAATGATTATTGTTTTACCGTATTTGTACATCAGCACTACCGGTATTATTCTATGGGTCATATTGAATGTTAAGATACATACATATGTCATCAATTTGAATTTTTTATAAAATTGATTTTTTGGTATGTTTTTTATATAGTAAAGTTTTTGTGACAATGGTCCAAAAGAAGCATTGATCAAATTTTGTTTAACAGGTAACGGTCAGAAACAAAAATAAACCAAGTGATGAGCCACAATTAAAGAAAAAGATAAAAGAGTGAGCCCAAAAGGACAAAAACAAGACAAACGATCTTCTAATGCATTCTCGCCTCCCAAATAGCTATTCGACGTGGAAAGTAGATGTACATTTTTTTTTGCACGGAAATCACGTGAGTTGGACTTTACTTCATATTTTGCCTATATGTGGTTTATTTTAGCAATCACGGGAGGTATATATGTGTGCTGAGAAGGGAACGTAAACCCTTTGCAGATTATTACATTGTTCTGAATTAACTAGTTGGAAATCAAGTTGTCTTCATGTCTCGTCGTCTTGAGCATTGAATAACACGTATAGTTCTCTCCAAAACATCTCGGAAGGCTTTCTCTCCCAACCCAAGCGTGTCCGAACTCGATCAAACTTATCAAAGTAACGCTAGTATTACTATTCAAATAAGGTTAACCCCATGCACCTCACATGACAAGCGATCCAACCCTCCAATGTGAGATCCCATGTTAAAACCCTATTAGGTGCCAAGTTGGCGGGGATGGATACACAATTGGTCCCGTGTAGTAAATGAAGGAAATCCGCGAGGAAGATACCATCAACGATTTCCTCAGATCTTTGAGTCCAAATTCACCCAGCTAATTCACTCCCTCACTTCGCACCAACAAAATATACTCTTCACGTCAAAGAGAGTAGTGCTGGCCTGGTGTAGGGGTGATGTTGACGTCTCAACGGTAAATGTGGGGAGCCACGTGGAAGCATGAATTAGCAATATACTCTCGCCTCCCCGTAGCTGACAGCCTAGTTTGGGGTCGGCTAGGTTGCAAGCTATTAGCCAGCTTGCAAATTCTTCTTCTTCTTTTCTTTTTTTTACTTTTCTTTTTTATCTTTCCATTAGCTGTCAGAACAAAAATCACGGTCCTCTTCTTTCTTATGTTGTGTTAAAAATTTGAATGGAATTTATATTTTGAATTATGTAAAGTTTTGGTTTTTATTGTTGATGCCTATATTTCATCTTCAAATTTAAACGTGTGTGATATTCCTTACTCCTAAAAGAAGTTTGACCCGCAATAATTTATTTGTGGGTTGATTTTAATGATAAGGATCAAGTATCCTTTGATTTGTGTGAATGAGAAAAATAAAAAAATAACGATAGAGAAAAAATAATGATATGAGTTGATGTAATATAGCCTAAAAATTAGGCGTGTTTTAATATTTTTATCGACAAAAAATTTACAAATAAAATAATACGATACTTCATCCATCAAACAACGTTCCATGATACATACAATTTTTTCTTAAATTGAGATCTTTTCACACAAAAAAATATATCAAATCAGTTATAATACACGCTAACTCCACTCGTAACTGTTATAATAAATCCAACTAATAATACAAATTCAACAGACATCCAAAGAAAATCCTATGATGATGAAGGGAGTAATATGCAATCTTTGTTTCTTCTAATTTCTTGGTGGTAGAATTTAAATCCATAATATAACATCAACTCTCGATTCAATTCTAACCTATCAAATTTCAAATGGAAAGAAAATGGTGTGAACTGAAAACAGATATCCTAACTCACGCTCGACTCATCACCAAATTGTGTCGTATTGCCCCACAAAATTCTTTAATAAATTTATCTTATAAGTTGAGAATTGATTGGTTTTGTATTAGGAATCAAACGTAATTCATGGAAAAAACAAAACCCTAATTTACGGTAACTTCGTTCCCTACTCGGCACGTTTTCTCCTCAAAATCCATTGGTTTTATATTAGAAATCAAGCATACTTGATATTTTTTTTTGGATATATTCTGAAAAGATTGGAATATAAAATTTGTGTCATATAGATTTTATTTTGTTGATTTTTTCCTTTTTTACAAAGTCACAAATCTCAAAAACCATCGGATCTTGTTATTCTGTGCCTATCTTAATCAATGATTATTAGCATCTAAATTTGATATATTCACTAATACTATAAAATCTCACATTAAGCTTAAGTTATCCGTGTAATCCATAAAATTACTTCAAACCTATCCAATTTTAAAAGAGAAAAATAGCGGCAACCCAAACAGAATTCCTAATTTATAGCCACCTCGACTCCCAGATTTATTTCTATTCTCTTCCGGATTCGATTTTATTTGCATCTAACAATGGCGAAATCATTGAATCAAAGGAAGTTCTTTGTGGGTGGAATCGGGTCGTGAACAAACGATGATGATTTAACAGATTATTTCTCACAATTTGATGCGGTGTTGTAGTCTATTGTTATCACGGATCGTGTCACGGCGGCACCTAGAGGGTTCGGGTTCGTTGAGTTTGTTGATCCTTCGAGTAGTGATAAAGCTCTCGAGATATCCATACCTGTGATCAATAGAAGAGCGATATGATTTTAATATTGTTGATCGATCATCAAGTTCTAGTTTTTCAATCGAGTTCGATTATTACCAAAACGATTCTCGCTCAAAATCTTGACAATCTGTTTAGAGTTACCAAGTAACGCGACTTCATATAATAGTCATCGGCACAATGTTAATCGGCACAATGTTAAGAGGAATAAGTTCTCCAATATTAATTCTTCATTCTCTTTATCTCACTCGTGGTACTTAGGTTTGAAGTGATCGTTTTCCTCACTCGGGAATTTTTTTTACTGTCATTTATTTTCTCGGAGGATCTGTATTGTGGACATTGCGACGTTCCTGAGTCATCTATTTCTTTTCTTTCCACTCTTAACATTCTCATGCTTGGAAGTTGGAACCTGTTGTGATCAATTTTTCTAGTACAAAATACTTTGTACCTCGTAGTTGCTTTTGCAAATATGCTTTCTATTCTTTTTCTTCTTGATAGCTAAAAAGGTCCTGAATTCTGATCACAGAAGACCTTCAGTCGTAAATTACATGCTTTCTCTAGAGTATAATTTAGAGTACGAAAGATAAAGTTTGATTTCAAGCTTTGCTTTTTACTATAGAATATTGATAATCTGGTTCAAAAAACCTAATTGATTTGTTGGTTGATGATTTCAATTATTGTAGGTGGATGTCAAAAAAGGTATGCCAAAGAGCGAGGAACGAAAGAACGAAACCGATTTGGATATACCAACATGAATGATATGCCAGGACCTAACAATGGTGAATATCAGATTAGCGCGAATATGATTTTTGTTGGAGGTTTGAAAGCCCATATAACTGAGGAGGAGTTCGAGAATTATTTTGGGAAGTTTGGTAAGATTCTGGATGCGGCCCTAATTCGTGACAGTGTAACTAATAAGTTAAGAGGTTTCGTTTTTGTCACCTTTGAATCCAAACAAGTGGCCGAAGACGTTTTGAAAGATAATTTTCATGTATTCGATGGGAAGGTCGTTGAAGTGACAATGTCAATTCCAAAGGAATTGAGCACAGGCGTTGTCGATAATGGTTTTAGTCGGAGACTTGGTAGGGGAAGTAATGACCCATCATATGATGGTTACTCGAAGAACTATCCGTCTTATTATGGCATATACGACGTTTACCATCGCGATTTTTCGCTCACTATGTCTGGTGATTTGCGTGGGTTTTACTATGGTACATGCTTTGATACATACAAGCACCGGAGTGGTACTCATTCTTATATGTCATATGTAATGCCATGGACTATATCCCTTGGAACTCCATGTATCATTTCACAATGCATGGGTATGGGGTTTCAGCTTATGAAACTAACAATTACTGTCGTACAAACATCACCGATGGATCTGATGGAGCAGGTGGTGCCAATACACGTGGTCGTTTGATTAGTTTGAGATCTATTACAAAATTAGATGATGATCAAATTGATAATAGTAGTGCCACGTTGGATGGCTCTGTTTTGACTATCATGGATTTTATCACGACACGTAACGACGATCATCAAGCTAGTGAACCCCTTCAAAAGGTATGTATAACCATGTCTTATTATTGGCGGTTTATTTTTCTGATGGAAAAAGAAGTAGAGTATTGACATGAATGATATGTTGCAGGACAATAGCAACCTTGAAATCGTCATAGAACAAGCAGAAAAAGATGTTCTTCCTATCGTCGATAGGAGACAAGACTATGTTGGTGAGGAGATCATATTCTAATTTCACCTGGAAGAAAGAGCTGCAAGTGTATGAGTCTAACCGACCGATGTCAATGCGATCTCGTTGTCGTATGAAAATTGGACTTGTGAATATGGTTTTATGTTTTGTTAAACTCATTTTTGGTTTTTCATTATGTGAATACTAATTTGAGTTGAAATGTTCATATGTTGAATTTGGGCCTTTTTTTGACACGAAGGATGAATCTTAAATCATCAGGTTGTGTATTCCTTCAACTTTATCCATGTTTTATGACGCGTCAAGATTTGGGTCTGAAGCGTCATATCATGCAAACTTAGTGTATGAACTGTGTGAATTGGTCAGGATGAAAGGAACCAATACAAGATAGTGTTGTTTGTTATCTTACTAATGTTTCTTTATTTTTTGTCTTTCCCTGTTGAAAGAATGTGATGATATCAAGTTGTTGTTACTTTTACCCATGAGTCGTTTGATATCTATCTGGTTATTACGAGATGAGTCCTTTGGTTACATGGTGTTCGATTGTATATGTCTACTGTTGAGAGCAATTGAGAGAGAATTCTAGGGTTGAAACATAACACGCAAGGTATTTAGTTTGGAATATAAAGGTCGCTGTCTCCAGAGGTTTACAGTAATAAGATATTTTTGTATAATTAAAATACACCCTATCTACTGAACACAAATCTTATCTTTATATCGTATATTGGGAAACTTATGTTTAAGGATATATTATTAATCATAATATTCCTCAACAATCTCGTTTTCCAATATAACTCTAACAGAGAGATCCAGCATACATGTTCACAGTCATGCTCCTTTAATAGGAAAACTTGAAAATTCAAATAGACCGAAAGTAAATAGAAACTCCAATACAGCCAAAGAGTTTTAGACGAGGCTAAACTCATCCAGAATAAAGGATGTCTCAAAACATGAGTGAACTATCTATTGCACGAGATAAAATATGATAGTTCCTCCATTCCAGCTGCATCGTCAAGGTGTAGGTTGAGTCTTTAAACTTCTCCATTCTCGCCATCATCTGTAATTTGAAACATGTGAATTTCATTAAAAATGAATTCAACCACTAAATTACAGATAAGGTGTTTAGTTCTAACAATGCGAACTTAGCACAATACAAAATAAAATATCTAGTTCTGACAATAAGAACTTAGTACTCAAACTCATAAATTATCTAACTCAAACAACAAGAGCTTAGTATAATTACGTATTACAAGAAAAATCCATAAATTACAATAAGCATTATTATCAAGTTTCTTATTAAAGAACTTGAGCTATTGGTTTCTTATATCAAGAACCAATCCATGTTTCATTTGGAATGATAGAATGTCAATGCACAATACCTATTTGTGAAATATCATCAAATTTGGAATGACATTCACATTGTAAAGTGCATACCATCAATTTTGGAATGGTAATAAGACATCATACCATCGAAGAAACATATCAATCAATTCTCATATCCATTTGAATAACTCAATGGTCATGTCTTGTATGAAATTTCCTACATCATCAAGTTTGGAATGATTTCACAGAATTTCATACGCAACACTAATACTAAGCTATCAGAGATACTCAAATTGATTCGAATGCTTATATAGGCTATATGAGATCCGAACAATTCAAAATTAGATTGGTGATTTAAGACTTACCTATGTAGTCTTTAACCCCCTCTTTTCCATAGTTTTAATTATGCAGCCTTTTGTCAATCGTTTGGTAAGGACATCTGCCATATTATCCTTTGATTTTACATAAATCAAAGTGATAATTCCATGTTCAATTAGATTATTCAGCATTACCTGTTTTACTCTAATATACCTCCTATTACTATTAAAGAGTGAGTTATTGACTATCGTCCTTACAGCTTGATTATCACAAAATATAGGTAAAGTTGTAACCTTAACCTGTCTCAATGGAATGTCAAGGATCAGATCTCTTAGCCATTCTGTTTCATCAGCGACTGAAGGTAGAGCATACAATTCTGATTCCATAGATGACAAAGCAATACATGTTTGTCTCTTTGACTTCCACACTATAGCAGCTCCACCTAGTGTGAAAACATATCCACTAGTCGACTTGCTATCACCCACTTCAGAGCACCAAGATGCATCAGAATGTCCTTCCACAGTTGAAGGATAACCTCTACAAGTTAGGACATAACTTTGAGTACCTTAGGTATCTCATCAGCACATCCCAATGGGATTTTTCCGGATTATTAGTGAATCTAACTAACATGCCTACCGTGTAGGCTATGTCAGGTCTAGTGTAAGTCATCAAATACATGAGACTACCAATCAATCTAGAATGCTCGAGTTGATTTACGGTTGCACCGTCATTAGGTGTTAATCGATTATTATAGTCATATGGTATCCCAAACGACTTAGATTCACTGTATCCCCATTCTGAAAGTAGTTTTTCAATGTATTGAGTTTGGCTAAGGTTTTCAACCCTTGCCCTCCAAGACTTACTTTCATTCCAAGTATAGTGTCTACGACACCTATATCTTTGTCAAATTCTTTCATCAAGGTTTCTTTAATGTCTCTAACCACTGTGAGATCAGAACAAAAAATAAGCATGTCATCCACATACAAACACAATAGGGCTACCTTGTTTGAGTGGAAACGATAATAGAGACATCTATCAGAGTCACTTGACTTAAAACCACATCTCTTTA